>CAUYRT010029720.1:0-42754 GCA_963574885.1 Lepilemur ruficaudatus
TTTCCCTTTCTCTTGTCTATAAAAGCTGTAACCTCATGCTCAATAAATGAGACTTGATCAGAATACTGTCTTGTCTCCATCTCTCGCGTCTCTTGTCCCATCCAACTCTCCCATCCAACTCCCGCTCCCTCCTCCAGGTTCTGCGAATAACGTACCCGCAGGTCGGGACACTGACAGAATCCTCAAGTACCACTTCCACCCCACCCAATAGAGAGATCTTTTTGAGCTGCTGTTGCTTCTGCTTCTGCATTTTCCTCTCCTCCTCCTCCTCCTTCTTTTTCATTCTCTCTCTCTCTCTCTCATGCATGTACACACATGTGCACACACACATACACACACACACAGATCAACCTGGAAGGGACTCAAGAGGGAGTATTTAGATTCAAGGTAAGAAACTATTAAAAACTAAGACTTGTGCACCTATGACATAAATTTCTGGCTGCGTGTTCAAATACCTGGGATGTGTAGAGAGAAATCTGTAACGAGGGGAGACATGGGACTATTTTGTCATAAGCATGTCTTCTAACCCTGCATTTTAAAAAGATGCCCCATGATTTAGCATCAGGAGGAACTTCCCCCCAAGCTAATGACATTTGATAGTGATTTTAGTTGGATAATTTCACGTAACTCAAACGTTTTTGAGGTCTGCTATGTGCCAGCCACTATGGCCAGTGCTTTAAGTATATCGATTTCCTTAGTTCTTACAGACATTATGATCTCCATTTTTTAAATCATGATGAGTATATAATATTTGTGTATCTTTACAGGGTACATCTGATGTTTTGACACAGGCACACAATGTGACTTAATCAAACGAGGGATTATTTTCATTTTACTGATGAGGAAACTGAGTCTAATAAGTTAGGCAAATCACCCGAGTTTACTCAGATCTGCAAATTAAATGATTTATACATCATTTAGATAAATAACCTTTATAGGTTGTACAGTTGTTGAAACTCCTGAAAAAAAAAAAAAAAGGAAATATATCCTCCCACAACCCACAACTCCTGCTTGGTTCCTTATCCTAATTTCCTAATTTATGTCCAAATCTGGCTATAGCTTTAAACTGTTCTATTTCCAATATTTCCCCAGAGTAGATGACTCACAGATGTCTGGCTTACGAATTTCACATTTTGTCCTTTTCCCTTCTACTGGCCACTTTTGAACTGCAGTAGTTAAAAAACCAGCAGCAGCATCTCTGCATTAGTAAAATGGCCTTTGAGGTCCTCCAGTGCAGTGGTTTCCAAACCACAGCCCTTGGGCTGACGGTATCAAACACACAGGGAGAGCTTTGGAAACGCTCGTTTCTAGGCACCTGCCACAGAGTTTCTGACTTGGCAGGTAGGGTGTGTGGGGCGGGTGGCATTTGAGAGTCAGTGTTTATGATGAGCACCACAGAGGAGAATTGCTGACCTAGTTAGACGACCTCATTTCAAAGATGGGGAAACTGAGGCAAGAAAGGGAGAGTGGTTTTTCTAGGTGCTGAGGAATCATGGAATGGCCAGCAGGCAGCGAATGCCTGGGCCCAAGGGCAGGACCAGCACCGGGCACGGTCAGAGCCGGCGAGAGCTCGAGGAAGTCTGAGCACTGTGGTCTGGCCCTCTCGCAAGCCAGAAAACAGAATTAAACAAGAGGTGGGTGCATTTTTCCTTCTGCTCTCAGATATCAGTAGAGAAACCAGCGCAGCTTTCTTCTTTAGTGCCAAAGTGTCCCTGAGAAGTCTGTGCCTGAGAGGCAGGGGCCAGGCAGAGACTGGAAGTCACTTTGCTGGTCACATACTGTCAGCTCCAGTCACACTCCTGTGACCTTCAGGCCCTCTGAGCCCCTCTTCCAAGCAGTCTCAAGTGAAATGTAGGTTCAGAAGTCTCATGAGTTCTTTGAAAACAAAGCCATTCAGGGGCTGGAGAGTCACTGGAAGGAGTAGAGGGAAGGAAGGGGGAGGAGGGGGAAGCCATCAGAGTTAAATGACTTTCCAGACTGTGGTGAAGGATGTAGCAGGATTCTGTTCCTGGTCGTCAGCAGAGCCTGCCAAAGCTTCATAAGTTAAAACTCCAAATCTGCCCCTTGGACAAGACTGGGGAAAACATCTGTCTGACACTTCATGTATGCCCCAAAGAAGGCTTAACTTTCAGCATTTCGAGGTGGTTGTTCTGCTCACATAATTCACAGATCACAGGTTACACTGGGAGGGAGGAGCGAGCGAGCTGCTGGCCAGGACTTTGTGGGTTTACTGCTCCACGGAACAAAACAGTTCTTCCATATATGATCTTAAGGAAAATGAAGTCAGCTTTTCCAGCTTGAAAAATCATATGGTCTGGTGAGTAACTGAGCATCTGGGGAGATTACGATGCCCTCAGAAAACACATTTAGTTCAAAGAAGGAATCATGGATGTGTTCTAAATATAGGTATACATAAAGACATATACATACATGTGGAGACATATGCATGTGTGCCTGTGTGTGTAACATGTCTTTCACTATCTAAATGCTAACATGCATCCACATTGCATGATCATAAAGCATTAAACCTAGAAGAAATTTTAGAAATCAACTTGCTCTAATCTGGGTTCTTGCCCACCACTCCAACAAAACATTCTCATTTTAGCCACCACTGACCACAATGAGCTAGACTCGGCATTTTTCAGTAATTACCTTGTTTGAACTCTCAGTGGCATTCATTTTGGGGTGGTGCCACTCTCCTGGGTCTCCTCCCCCCTGTCTGGCCGCGGCTTCTCCACCTCTCTGTGCACTCTCTACCCCTATGCAGCTGTTCACCAGGGTCAGCCCTTCCCACTTCCTCTCCTCACCTGGACCCTCTTCCCAGGAAGTCCACCCACACCAGCACCTTCTGATACCACCTCAATGCTGGTAATTCACACCTTTCTATCTCCCACCCAGACTTCCCTTCTGAGCTCTGGGTCTTTGTACTGGAAAGCTCAGCCTGCATTTTATGGATGTCTCAAAAGCACTTCGAACTTAGTGTACCCCAAATGGACTCATGACCTTCCTAAATCTCCCTCTCCCATCACCAAATCTGACATCTCCTATCTTCCATTATTCACCACATGACTAGACCATTCAACCAGTTGAACAAGCCAGATATCCAAGAACAATCTTTGATGCCTCTTCTTCCACCCCATATCCAAAGTCCTGTTGAAAATTCCTCCTGTTGCTCATCTCCATCTCCACCACTGTAGGCCCTGCCACCGCCCCACCTCCCTGGACCACTGCAGCAGCTCCCAGCTGGTCTCTATGTTCTCGCTAACACTCATCCGTCACCTTCTTCACACTCAAGCCAGACTGCTCCTTCCAAAATTCAAATCCGATCATGACACCTCCCTGCTTAAACATTCAGTGGCTTTAGGTACAACCTACAAGGTTCCACCTACTCTGGCCCCACCTGTCCCACTCCCCTCTCAAGCCTCCCGTCTGGCACTCCCTGGCCAGGACCATCACTTCCTTAGGCTCCTCCCCTTTATCCAGCACCCTCTTCCCACAGGGCCTTTGCACATGCTGTCACCTCCCTGTAGAATCTGCTTCCCTCTTCTCTTCACCTGGTTTAAACCTACGTATTGCTCAAGATTTAAGGAATTCTTAGTTTATTTCTCTGAATAGGGCAAAATATTTATTATTTGCTTTCAAAGTAACATTTAACTTGTCTTCAGAGCATAGCAATTAACAACCATCCTTTCCTCCCTCTGGACATGCGAGGAGGCAGCAGAGGCAGGGGAGTAGAGCGCAGACTGTCTGTGCCATGAGTCAGGAAAGCTGAGTCCTGCTCCACGCAGTGACCCCGCCGAAGGTGGGCGTCAGCTGAGTCACTTCCTCACTCTGCGCCTACGGTCTGCATGGCTCCCCTAAAGGCTGAGGATAAATGGCTACTTCGTAGCCTGGGGGAGTTTTAAGCCACCAGGGAGATGGACATGTAGACTTGCATCCAAAGAGAAGGGACAAAACAGCATGTCAGGAGCAGGAAATCATGAGCAGGTCTTCAAGTCAGCAGGGTGATACGGAGTGTGGGGAATCTAGGCACAATTAGTCTAGTAGGAAGTGCCATTATCTTCATTTTATGCACAAGGGAACTGAAACTTAGTTTAAACAATTTATCCAAGATTACACAGCCATAAAGTGACAGAGCAGTGCCTAGAACCCAGGTCTATGACATCAAAGTCCCTTCTCAATCACTAGGCTACACTGCCATGTTCATAGGTATATTTCTAGAAGCAGAAGCGCTTCCCACTGCTGAAAGACTATTGAAATGACAGTTCTATTGTTCACAGGATCTGGCATGCAGTGGCACTCAATAGATAATCACTGAGTGAAGGTTGTGGGCAAGAAGAATCAGCTAACATTTTTTTCCATGTTTTGTTTATCCATTCATCCATTGACATATACTATGGTTTGGGTGTTTGTGTCCTCTCTAAAATTCTTGTTAAACTTAATCCCCAATGCAGTAGTATTAAGAGGTAGGGTCTTTAGGAAATGATTAGGCCATGAGGGCTCTGTCCTCATGAATGGGTTTAATAACTTTATAAAGGGTCTGGCGGGAACTAGTTAGAACTCTTTTTGGTCATTCACCCTCTGCCATGTAAGGGCATAGCAATAAGATACCATCTTGGAAGCAGAAATCAGCCCTCAGCAGACACAAGACCTGCTGGTGCCCTGTCCTTGGACTTCCCAGCCTCCAGAACTGTGAGAAATAAATGTCTGTTGTTTATAAATTACTCAGCCTGTGGTATTTTTTAATATCAGCACAAATAAACTGAGATAGGTTGTTTCCACTTTTTGGCCATTGTAAATAATGCTACCATAAGTATTCATGTACAAGTTTGTGTGTGAATATATGTTTTCATTTCTCTTGGGTATATACCTAGGTATGTGTATTAGTTTGCTAGGGCTGCCATAGCAAACCACAGACTGTGTGGCTTAAAAAACAGAAATTTATTTTCTCACAGGTCTGGAGGCTAGAAATCCAGGATTAAGGTGCCGTCAGTGTTGGCTTCTGGTGAGACTTCTCTTTCTGGCTTGCAGACAGCTACCTCCTCGCTGTGTCCTCACACGGTCTTCTCTGTGCATGTGTGGAGACAGAGCCCGGCTAACATTTTTTGACCAAATGTGGCCAGTCCAGGCTGCACAGGTGGCAGTAAGATGCTGCAAAGACACAACTGGGGTCAAATCCCAGCTCTGTCATTTTGCAAGCTATGTGACCATGAGCAAATGATTGAAATTCCCTGAGCCTCAGTTTTGCTGTTTACTTCTCCTGAAGACAACGGTAAGGAATAAACCAGTGTTACGATAAGACGTGGTCAGCACCGTATGTGACAGGTGAGAGGGTCAGGGTCTGTCCCTGGCTCTGTGCATGTGAATACCACCTTCTGTCTGGGTGTGGTCACCTCACGCTGCAGCTCCCTGTGCGGCTCCCTGTTGTGCATCCTGGCTTCTGCCTCCCAGCTTGTCCCCGTCCCTTGTTAGGCCCAGGCTCTTACCGCCAGCCTTACCTCCTTGCATCTGCGTGAGGACGAAGCCATCACAGCAGGAATCACCGTCACATGCAAGAAGACAGAAGAGGTGAGCGTCGGTCAGATCGGCTCCTGAGGCTGAGAACGTGACGGGGCTGTACAACCCGGAGAGCACATTTTGGAAACCAGTCGGTTCAAAGCTTTTCTGACGTGTTGTGGTGAATTCTTGGCCTAGGGGAAAGGCAGAAAAATATTTTAAAAAGACCTCAAAACATGGCAGAGTTGAACAGAGTTTACTGATCTCATAAGATAGTTTGTTAAATTAGCTCTGATTGGACTGGAGCAGTGTGTGGTCCAAGATGAGCATTGTCTGTGCCACGAAACTTCCGGATGGGCCTGTGCGTGGAGAGGGAGGGGCGGACCAAGCCTGTGGCCCCAAAACCAACAACTCTGAACCAATGCCCTGCATATGTTTGAGGGTCCAAAGGGTATGTATGGAAAACTGGCTTATATTATTATTTTTACTATTACCAGCAAACATTTACTGAGCTCTGTGTACACACTGTGCCATGTGCTTTCCCTACATTATCTCATTTAATTTTCACTGCCCTGCTTTGCTATCACATCTGCTTCTGTAACACAAATTAGTTTGAACACGTGGGAGTCAAGGAAGCTCGGTCGCTGTGATACCGGAGTCAAAGTGGCTGCTCTGGCTACAGTTTTCCCTGCATATCGCTGCCTTGTGCCAGCAAACATCAACAGAGGAATGTGGTGTAGAAAAGCGCAGCTAAATGCAGCAAGCTGCAGAGCAACAAGGACTGTCTATGTGCCCGTCACCTGCCTTCATCCTGGATCCTCAGCCTGGCCCGGGGGCTCAGTCTTCAAAGTGACGATTGTAGGGTTTTCTCTTCGCTTTTGCAACCAGCCCTGGTCCTGATGATTCAACAGCCTCAATCCTTCTTCACACCTTCTGCAGCCATCTACCCTGCCCTTTTACATTTATGTAGCACTTCCTTATTATCAATTCAATGTGCCTTTATAAAAACTGTGCTGGCATCTTAAGTAAGGCTGTTATTGTTTTTTTCCAGCTCTCTGGTTAAAAGTGTCATGATTTGGGTTTTGCCTGTCTCTAATTCTAGTTTTCCCATCAGCCCTGTTATTTTTGAGCATCATTTTGCAAACATGAGATTTTTCAGAGATATGTATGTGTATACATATTGCACTAGAGCCAAAATGTCTGCCCTATTCTTATGCCCACTGTACATTTGAGGAAAGAGAATCTTAACACATGCACTGTCTTGCACAGATTTACATGGCTGGTGGGTGGCAGAAGGGACACCAGAGTCTGTGCCCTTTGAAACTCTGACCTCCCATCAGCCTGGAAGTCACCAGGTCTTAACTGACTCATGCGCCTGGAGGTCATGGGGGGGGCTTACAGTGTGGGTGGGGCCCAAGAGCACAGGCTTCAGAATCAGACAGCCCTGAGTGCAGACCCCACAGCACCTCTGCCAAGCAAGTTCCTAATTCCCTGGAGCCTCAATTTCCCCATCTGTACAATAGGGATGATGACAAGTAATCCTTGTAAACATTGAAAAGATAAAAAAAAATAGTCATATATATTAAAGGGCTGAGTGACAAGCCTGGCACTTAGTTCATGCTCAGCAGATGTTTCACATGTCTCCAAAAAGCCACATCTTCTCCCTGCAAGCACTGTCTCACTTGGCCCTTTCTGCCAGGAACACCCTCAGCTCTGCCAGGCAAAGCCCCCGCCCAGCCTTCAGGAAAGCCCAGCTTAACTTGAAGGGCCCATCCCTGGATTTTTATAGCCAGAATTAATCTCTCCCTCCCTTGATCTCTCTCATGTTTTGTTTGTGCCTCCACTAAAGCCACTGCCATCCCTCACTCTGTATTAAGCTACTTTAGATACTGTCTGCCTCCCCTATCATCATGAGATTCCCTGAAGCTCTTCCCTGATATCTGATGTAGTAGTCACTAGCTGTATGTGACTACTTAAATATCAAATTCAGTTAATCAAAGTTAGTGTTGCAATAGCCACATTCCAAGTGTTTAGCCATCAGGAATGACTAAGACTACCATTGTGGACAGATTTATAAACCATTTCCATCACTGCAGGAAGTCCTACCGGCCCGTGCTGCCCTGGGGTCTAGGGCCCCAGTTCAGCTCACCTTGGTGTCCTCCATGCAGGGAAGGTGCACAGAACATCACCTCCCCTGAGACCTTTGTGTGGTGGGCTCCTTCCCATCCTTCAGGTCTCAACACCAATGTCCCCACCTCTAGGGTTCCATCCCGGACCACCCTGGGGAGCTCACATTCCCCTTTATCCCACTGTCCTGTTCATTTTCACCTGAGCACTTACCACCCTCTGAAATGATTTTATTGCTGGGTCAATCCCTCTACCACTCAGTCATCCTGTCTGTTTTGTTCACAGCTGCATCCGCAGAGTGTACAAAGGTGCTGATCATTGCACGGATGCTCAGGAACTATTGAGGGCTGTGCCAGCGCTGAGCTTCCCTACATCACGGTCGAGGCCTAGACCAAGCAGCAGGTCAGGGAGCTCTTACAGAGTCAGGGGTGGCTCCACCTGGAGCCGCGGTTAGCAAGATGGTTCATCTTTCTAGACCTCATCTGTGAGATGAGGGGTTGTGCTAGACAATCTCGAAGGAAGCTCCAGGCATTGAAGCCCTTTGGTTCTGAAAGACCACACGTCTCCTCCTCCACGTTCAAGGCCCACATGCATTAAGTGGGCATGGGTAGCAGACGGTACTGATGACAGATCAAGCTCTGAGTCTCTGGCCCTTTTTCAAGTCCCATCTTCCAGGTCGCTAACAGGCAGGGATATGAATGAACATGGTTAACTACCTAGCAGGAGCCAAAGACTGTGTGGAGACTTTCAGAAACTGAGTCCTTTCCTCCTCAGTTGTGACATGTTGTTCCCATTTTACGGAAGAGAGACTGAGCTTCAAGTGAAATGAAGAAGCGGTTCAGAGACCGAGCAGGGAAGAGGGAACCGGGCCTTGAAGCCAGATCCAGGCTAGTCCAGCCTCTTTCTTCTCCACTTGGAGCCAAATGGCTGTTTGTGCATCTCCTGCTTTAAGCAAAAAAAAGCAAGACACAGCTCTGCCTTGATTTAGTGTGGTAACAAGGAAGTTTCCCAATTTCCTTTGCAATCTCCCTCCAAAGAATAAACTTTCGGGAGACATGGAAGAAAAATAAAAATAACAAACACTTGAAATAGAATTGCATTTTATAAAATGTCATAAAAGGCCAAGTCATGATTTTAAAGAACATTTTTAGTAGGCGTTATTGTTTTATTTTGGTATTTGTTTTTAGAAAATAAACCCTATGTTTTGTTATTTTTAAAAATGGATAGTAAAGATAATTGGGATAAACACTGGGGCAGAAATCCTAGTGACCCTGGCAACAGATCAGAGAGATCCAAGCTCTGCCAGACGCCAATCTCCCAAGCAAACTCTCTGCTAAATCAGGATGAAAAGGACTAGACTAAAAAAGAAAGAAAACACAAACACTTCTCCCTGCCGTGGGCTGAAGATTGCTACTGAGGTCAGATGCAGCTTGGGGCCTGGGCCACGGCACAGTGTCCACTTGTTGTCAGCTGTCCCCAGCACCAATCTGAAGCTGCTGGGAGCCACAGGCACCTGCCCTGAATTATGGACCTCAGAGTGACACCCACACTCCCCTTTCTTCCAACCTCCAAGTCCCAGTTCAGGCCCCTTGGGCTGTCTTCTGGTCCACAGCCATAGCCTCAAGCCATCAGGAAACTTTTTAGCAAGCATGAAAACAAGTACAGAAATGTTGCACAAGTGCTTGTTGCACAAGTGCTGTTGTACATCTGCTGAGCTCCCAGTGCATGCCAAGCACTGTTCGAAGAGCTTTACCTGAGTCTCCTCATTCCAAGCTGCCAATAACCTTGGTCCACTTATGACTCCTGTTTTACTAATGAGGAAACAGGAGGCTAGACTGTCAAGGAATGTGCCCAAGACCACACAGCTAGCGCATGGCAGAGCTGGGGTTCAACCTGGGCACGTGGGCTCCGGGTCTTTGCTCTTAAAGCTCTTAACTGCTGTGAAGCCAGGGCCAGACAACAGTGACAGTCGTGGAGCTGCAGTCACAAGGAAAGAGCCTAACTGTAAACCAGGGCTCATGGCACTGCAGTGCTGGCCCCTCTTGGTGGTGTTGGAGAGGAAGTGAGAGGTGAGCCGGGCAGCGCTGACAAGCTCAGGCCTCGGGATTCTGGGCAAAGGCCCCATGTGCTACCAGTGGCCCAGGGTGCTTTCTATTGTATGGCATGGGGATGGCGACCTCCTTTTTGCCCTCCTCCAAGAATTTCTGTGAGGCTGCAAGGGAAGGCGGAACAGGAAAGTGAGCTGTAAACTATAAAATACTATATTCTCAAAGTGTGGTCCCAGGACCAGCACGGCACGAGCCCCTCTGGGAGGTTATTAGAAATGCAGAATCTTGGCCCACCCCGAGGATCTGCATTTTACAAAGTCTGAATCGTGGGTGAGGAGAAGATCTGACAATGTCCAGAGAGGGTGGAGACCACAGTGGGGAGGAGGAGAGTCTCCATGAGTCAGAAAGCCCAGGAGGGATGTGCCCCACATCATGGGCTGCCTGGGGCTGCCTGGGCTTGCCTGGGGTCACAGGTGGATGCAGCTGGGTTCTGCCTGGACCCTCCACCTATTAGCATGTGTCTGCTCTACCGCTTAGTTCTTGGCCTGCAGAATGAGGCTCCCAATCCCTGCCAAATTGTGATGAGGATCAAATCTGATGACACAAATGAAAATGATGTGCAAAGCCCCTTGCAGTGGTCAGGGAGATGATCACCTGTCTGCGGAGGGCGCTGTGCCAGGCCTACCACAGGATATCAGAGAGGGAAGCTGGGCTCAGGGCATGGGTGGGGACAGGGGAAAGTCTCGCCCCTTCTCCAAATGCACCCTGCTCCAAACATGACCACGTGAAGCCACAAAGGCCCCGAGCCAACCAGTGCAACCAACCTACCCTTTTTCAAATACACAGCCAGAGAAGCTTGACCGCCGTTCCTTACTTTCACCTGGCACCTAAGACTTTCAAAGCTGGTGGCCTTCAAGTTCCCCAGTGCGTCTTGTTCCTGGAGATGGAAAGATGCTGCATTATCATCCTGTGATGTTTAGTAATTCAATTCAACAAATGTTATCCAACTCTAACCATGGCTAGGCACTAGGGCTGCAAAGGTAAGAAGCAAAGAGTTCTTGCTCTATAGTTTCTCCTGGTCCATTGGAGCAGACAGACATATAGGCAGTAGGAAACAGACACAGAGACCCAGAATTTCATGTGTGTTTTCAGAACTAGGTCCAGCAGTTTGGGCACCGTCAGTTATAAGAGGGGAGCAATCAGAGAGGCAGGAGCCAGCTCATGGAAGAGCTTGTAGACACATAGCTTCTACCTAGAGAGCATCCAGAGAAAGGTTCCTAAGCTTGGAAAGGGTAAGGTGAGACTTCCAGATATCTGGCCATTCCCAGCTACCTCTGATCTCTCTTTCTGACTTATTTTCATCAATTGTGCAGTGTAGGTGGAGTAGGACAAATTTGCCTGTTTCAATTTGTGTTTTGTCCCCAGTATTTTGCCCTCCTCCTCAAGGCTGCCAGACTTTGAGTTTCTTGTGGGAATTTTGGAGGTCAGGGGATAAAGCAAAGGCTGTTTGAAGGCAACAGCTCTTCTTGCTTTGCAGAAAGCCAGAACTCACAGAAAGATGGTAGCTTGGGGAAGGAAGAAAGAAACCTAGAGAACACAGAGAGAGAAGAGATTCCCAAAGACCTGAAATGGACTCAGGTGGGGTCCAGAGTAGCAGGAGCCCTCACCCCTTCTGTGGCCGTGCCCTGGTGGGGCAGAGGGCAGCAAGACACCAAATGGGTGGCTGCACCTGGGGAGGCTAAACCCAATGCAATGGGGCTCCTGCCTCGACAAAGAGTCTTCTCTGCACCCCAAACAGGGAAGGCTAAAGGCGGCTCCTGGGACTGTGGAGTTAGCACTGGGCTGTGTGACCAATCACTGATGACCAATGACCTAGGCCCTCCACCCCGATCCCACCCCTGTGCCTTAGGATTAAGAACCCAGGGCTCTGGAGTGGATAATGAGTGAGAGGGAATTTCCTGCTGACCTCACAGAGGGATAATGACAATATTACCAGCAACAATAATGGTTATAATAATAATCACTGAACATTTACTCTGCAGCAGAATCTCTCCTGTGAGCTTTTCCATGTAGGGCCCTATTTAATCCTTACAACAATCCTGTGATGTGGAAACCATTATTAACCCCCTATTACATGGGGAATCTGAGGAACCAAGGGGCTAAATCGCAATAAGCAAGTTGTGGAGCTGGGATTTGAACCCAAGACCCTCCTCACCTCTTCTCTATATCTTGTCACTATAGAACCCAGCTCGACAGTCCTAAAATTTAGAGTCCATCCTCCACATCCCTTCTGGAATGTCACTCACGAACACTCTTTCACATGCAAGTACGTGCACAAAGGGGTGTGCAATGCACCAGTGTTGGTGTTGGTGATATTGCAAAAATGCTACAAATCTACATACCCTTAACCAAGAGAATGTGAAATAAAGTACGTACATCTGTAGAGTGGATCAGTATGCTTCAGTGAAAAGAATAAGATTAATTTTTAAAATACATATATAGAAAAATAAATATGAAAAATAAAGGTAGAAAAGAATACATATGAAATTATAGCATGTAAACAAACAAAAATCATACTTATAAGTAGATAGAAATTTTCTGAAAGGATTCATAAGAAACCAGAGAGTAAAATGGAGATTCAAGTATGATTACAGGTTAGAAATTAGGAGACAGGAGACCTCTGCTCTTCACTGGATACCTTTTTATCCTAAATTGATGGTACCACATAAAATTGCCAATATTCTACCAGCTCTGACTTATAGAAACAGTGATTTCATTGGTTCTAATAAATAGTTAACATTTCTTTTTTCTACAATGGAAAGGAGAGCTGGGGTCTGGGACGCTGAGGGGCGGATGGCATTGAGGGCTCTGAACAATGTCCCCCTCGCATTTGGGGTTCACGCTGCCAGACGAGGTAAGTTCTGGGGCATAGGAAGGGGTGCTCAATGTCAAGGGTCTCTCCTGGCTGATCCACCAGGAATCGATACTGCTCAGGTGAATGCTACGTCAGCTGCATCTGGGTCTGTCTCTGCCTGTTGCAACTTCAATTTCCCAAAGTCTCATCACTTTGAAGAAATGGAAGCAACAGGGGATCAGCTATCAGCAATCTCATTCCATCACCTGGTCACCCCGGTGTCAATGCCATTGGAGTATGCCTGACACAGAATGGACAAGAGGTAGAACTGCCACATGGCTCTTACACCTCACCTGACCAGAAGTCATGCAGGCAACATTGTCATTTGTCCAAGCATGGAAATCACACGAGACCTCTGATCCCATTGTTGACACGATGAGGAAGTTGCAGGCCTCGTCCTCTGCACAGTCTGAAAGCACCATGGGACAGTCACCCACCTGACTCTCAGGTGATGCTGGGGACAGAACAGACGCCCGCCCCTATCCCTGCCCCACACACCCAAATATACATGCAATGTAAACACACAGATACACACACAGACATACACTCAAGTATACACACCGCCAAACACACACACACAAATACATATACCCAAACACACACGTAAGTACACACACAAATGCATATGCACACATACATAAGCACACACACAAATATACATATAAGAGACATTTACTGAACACATACCTGTACCACATGCTGTGCCAAGTGCTTTCTGTGTTATTGGATCATTGATCCCCATTATGAACGAGGAAACTGAAGCACAGTTCAGTTCATTCACTTACCCAATGTCACAAATACTGCCTGCCGTTGAGTGCCCTCCTCTCATTTGTCTGGTAAGACACAATCTTGCTAGACCTTCCTGACATGGCTGTCTTTCTCAAACTGTTGCATATTTTTGATACTGAGTTTGGCCCAGTTGGTTAAACCAGCAGCCCCCAACCATTGTGGCACCAGGGACTGTTTTCATGGAAGAAAATTTTTCCATGGACTGGGGTGGAGGAGTGAGCAATGGGGAGCAGCTGTAAATACAGATGAAGCTTTGCTTGCTCACCTGCCGCTCACCTCCTGCTGTGCAGCCCAGTCCCTGATAGTATATAGACTAGTACTGGTCCACGGCCCAGGGCTTGGGGACTACAGGGCTAAACTATCTCCTGACACTAACAGATGGACCTGTCTTCCTTGCTTGCCTCAGCCCCTAGGATTCTGCATCCCCTTTTTCTTTCGATTCCTTCAGTTTGCCCTTCTAACTTCAGCTGTGTCATAGTGCACATGTGCACACTTGGGTATGTGTATGACGTTCCTTATCAAGACAAACAACTGTGATCACTACACCAAGTGTGCTGCCTTGGTGCTGGTTCCTCACGTCTAGTCTTTTGACCCCTTGCTTCTTTCCCTCCAGTTGCAGTGAATATCTTTGATTTTGCAAACCTTTTTTTTCAGCTCCTACTTCATGCCTTGAACTGTATTTGTGGTGCAAAAAATAGTGTAAGGTCATCATAACCAGAGCAGATGTCCAAAACAGATTCATAGTCACACTGTTAATCACTTAATAACTATACCACATGAGGTGTAAAGCAATGGTTACGACTGTAGGCTTTGCCACCAGTAGTCTGGGTTTGAATTTAAGTTCTGATGCTTGCTAGCTCTCTGGCATTGAGCAAGTTCTTTAAATTCTTAATGCCATATTTTTCTCATCTGTAACTTAGAATAACAATGGCTACTTTACGAGTGGTTGTTGGATTATGAAATAATCCTTGTAAAAATACATACTCAGTAAATAGTGACTTATTACCACCTCTCTGGCCTCACTGTTGAGATAAGAAAGTATATATCCTGACCTGGACAAATAGCTCTATGCCAAACTAATTTTGTTCATTTCTGTCCATAACATTTAGCATAGTTCTTGGCATATAGTAGACACACTATAAACTCTGCAATGAATTTATAAATTGAATATACATTTTGTAAATCAGTTGACTTACAGTGTTTTTGACGAAGTATGTTTTTTCATTATTGTTTAATGGTTTGATTTGGTTTGCACTGATAATGTCAGCAGAGCTTATTTCTCCACCATTGTCCATGTGCCCATCTCCCCACTACCCCTTACCTGCCAAGCACTGCATCAGTGGGAATTCAGAGCCAGGAACTTTGGACCTGACTGCCATGGAAACATTGGCATCAAAGATCACCTTTGATTCTGGAGCCTTCTCAAATTTTTGCATCACTGAAAATAAAGCATATTATTGAAATCTGACTCTGAAGGGTATAGGGCATCTGCAGAGAAGCCAAAAAGAGTGTGAAGTCAGGAAGTCACTTCCCATTTGCAGCCCTCGGTGGCAAAAATGTCCCGGGAAGAATAATTCCTTCTGAAGGTAGTTCCAGCCTGCTGCCTCATGTCTAATTCCAAGAGCTGTAACTTACCAGGTCTCCCATCCTCTACCTCATTGTCAGGAAGTAAGGGGAAATTTTAATATTATGTTTGTCCTTACAATTCACCTCTTTTCATTGCTATTGATTTTCCATCTAAACTTATATTTTCCTGTCCTTATCTTTTAGTGCTAATTACCTAATTATTTTATTGAAAGTTTTCTTTCCATAAAAGAACTTGAAATCTTTCATAAATGAGGTAAGTTTTTTTAAAATGCAAATAAGACATGTGCATATGGATTTATGTTAAAAATGTTTCCTGTGGCTCAGGCATTTTTAAGGTAGTATTTGTTTAAGTGATACACTAGCATCTGTTTTTCCACCTACAATCAACATATTTGATCTCCATTTGATAGGAAAAACATAGACACATGCTCATGGAATTAGACAAGCGAGGAGGAAGAAATATAATTTCTCAAGGCTATGAGACTTGGAACTCATTCTTCACCAAGCAAAAACACAAACAAAGAGGGTAACTCCCAAGGAATAAGATTTATCTTCTAAGCTACAAATGCCCAAGAGTGTCAATATTTCATAGGTAACTCTCAAAAAGCAAGACTTATTTACAAATCCAAAACCACATGAGTATCAATTCTTTGCTGACATAATTATAAACATATACATAAGCACTCATTATCATACACATCCACTGCTTTATAAAACAGACTGTGTCCAGATTGGTTTTCACCAAGTCAATAAATTCAAGGTCATTCAAAGCAATCTTTCCTCAGCTTCCACAATAAGCACAGAAAAAATTGATGGGGTTGAGAGAATGGAACATTGATGTAATAAAAATGACATGCTTTAAGCCTTCAAAATGTTTGATATATTTAATAGAAAATAATTCTAATTTCACAAAGTAATCCTTCCACTGACCACTGAAGTTGCCAAGTTCATGTGCTCAGCCACATTCAACCCTTCTTCTTTGATTTTCCTCTCTTCTTTTTTTTTTAATTTTTATATTCCCTGGTCTCTTGTTTATATCAAATACCATGCTATACTCATCAGAGCATCCCTAAGTCTTGGTTGGAATAGACCAGATGCTCAAAATAGTCTATGAGACTAAATAAAATTTGAAAGATCTTTCAGATTCTAATTAAATTCTACCCAAAATTGCAGTGAATTTAGCACTTCAGTTAGAGAATCTGCTGGTTTTCAGGAAAGGGACATCTTGGTGATGGAGATCTTCACACTGTAGCATTCTATAAAGAAGCTCATGGCCAAACAACAGAAACAATCCATGAACTGATTTGCCAGTGAAAGATTGAGTCAGTCTGTAGAATTATACATTCTGTTGATATAATTTCCCATGCAAATTTCTACTTAGCTTTTAAAAATGTCTTGGGGAAAGGATAAAACATTAAAATTGGAGCACGGTATATATATCATCATGATCCTTGCATAGTATATCATGGCTATTTATGTGTCTGTCTCCTTCCAGGGCAAAGACAATGTCCTGATTATATTTGAACCCTCACTGGGTAGGATAGTGACAGAGATACTAGTTTCCTGTGTATTGAATGGATGGACGGATGAATGGATGGATGGGTGGATAGACAAATGGATGACTAACAACTTCATTATAACACCTGGCAACCAGGAGAGAACACTATGATGGCGTAATGCCAATGGCAGTCATATAACTGCTTAGACACTTGATGCGGTATATGAAATTTTCAGCATGGGTCAACATGCTGAAAGAACAGAATTAGGAAACTGGATCTAAAGTTAAAGGGAAGATGAACTTGAAATATTTGCAGTGGCTGAGGTCAGACTAACTCTGTGAGTAAACAAAGGCAAGATAGAGAAAATCACAGGGAGCACCATGGAGCTTCGGCAGGAGGGATTTCAGACAGGGAGGCAGCAGGCAGTCGGGGAAGGGCACCAACTCTGGAGTCAGCCCCGGCTCAAGTCCTGACGCTGTCACACCTTCCCAGCTCTATGACCTTGGGCACATCTCAACTTCTGAGAGTCTCAGTTTCCTGACTATAAGGATTAAATAATACAGCATGGAATACCTGGTATGTGGTAACAACTCAGTAAATGCCAGGCCCCTTTTTCCTCTGCAGAACAATCTGCCTAAGTGTCAGGGCTTATAAAATTGGCCACAGGAATTCAGGTGGTGGGAGGATCTTCTTCCCTGAAGACCTTTAGGAAATAGTTTCAAAGAAGCCCAGATAACTGGAATAATTCACTCATTCCGTCAACAGGTACCTACTGCCCTGGAATAGAACAAGAAATAAGAGACAATTATAGCCCCAAAGGAACATATGGTCTAATCAGGCTAGAGCCCAGAGAGGAGGCTGGGATATTGCAATAATACCTTTTCTCAAGAGCAATGCAAAACCACTGAAGAATTTCAAGGGGCATTGCATAAGCGGAATTGCCTTTTTAAATAATCGCGCTAGAAGCATCATGGAAAAATTGTTGGACTGGAGCAGGAAAATGAGTCAGAAGGGCATGGCAGTACCATGTGGGTAACAACAGTGGCTTGAACAAAGGAGGTGGCAACAGGGAGGTATATAGCTAACCACTAAGTCCTTTACTTTTTCTGAAAGACAAGAGCCTCAAAAATGAAACCGCAATTCCACTTCCAAAGAGGAAGTTCCTCTCAAAGGCAATTCTGCAAAGAGACATGACGACATCCCAGTGAGGGGCCGGCTTATTAACATGAATATACCCCTGCAGATCCAGAAAGGGAAACTTAAGCTCAGAGCTTTACATAAGAAGCTGAGGATGTATCTGAAGGCTGTTATAAGCCAGCACCTCAGGGAGGCAGCATCAAAGGTGCCAAAGCTGAGCTGCGGCTCATGAACGCTTCTGGTGCCACTGATTAAACTGTCCTTTCTGCTCTGAACACTGGATAGAACAAGCCATGAAATGCCCTACAAACTGCACATGGAAATCCTCAGGGTTAAGCCATTGATAGGGACACAAAGAAGGCGAGCAGCACTTAGGCAATAATCCCAGAATGGCCAGTAATCACCAGGGCCACTGGGCAAGTTGCTTCTTTTCTGTGGACACCCTCTCCTTCATTTGTGAAAGATCTACCTCATTGATCTCTCTCTTTTTTATTCAGAATATTTCAGGGGTACAAATGTTTTGGTTACATGTACTACTCAGACATTAAAAAAAAAATGGTGAACTTAAACCTTTTGTGACAACCCAGATGGAACTGGAAACCATTCTTCCAAGTGAAGTATCACAAGAATGGAAAAACAAACACCACATGTGCTCACTGTTAAATTGGAATGGATCGATCAGCACCCATGTGCACATAGTAGTAAAACTCAACAGAAACCAAGCAGGTTGGGGGTAGGAGGAAGGAACAGGTAAATTCATAACTGATCTCCTAAAGCACCTTCCAGCTCTAACTCCCCTGATTGTCATCCCTGCCCAAGAGGAGGGATATTGGAAAAAAAATAATAAGACTTTCATCGGATTTGCAATTTATCCACGAGAACACGTACACATACACACAAAGTCCTTGGGATTTGTTAGCTCTTCACCAGAGAAAGCAAATGACTGCTCTGAGCATTAGAAAACGAAAACTTCTCACTTGGATCTTCTCTGATATTTTGCCATTTGCTGTACCAACCTCCCTAGAGAACAGGCAGGTTGTGTATATGTGTGTGTACACGTGTGTGTGCTTGTTGAGGAAGCAGATAAAGCTAGTAGAAGCACAGACTGGTGTAGCAGAAAACATAAGGATTTAGGAGTCAGACACACCCCAGTTCAAAATCTAGGTATATTATATCCTAACTATGGGATGAAGATAAGAACTTAAACATTATTTGCCTCAGTTTCCTAAGCTAAAATATTGAAAATAATAATATCTACCTTTTTAGACTATCATGCACTTTAAATGTGATAAATATAAAATGCCAGGCACGTAATGAACCCACCCATGTCAGGCCCTGTCCTTACACTGAGATACTAAGAGACTCCGGTGGGCGGAGTGGCTCTGGCTTGCACAGTGTGTGAAGGTAAGCCCCTGGACCTCAGGCAGAGGATGGTGACTCTGTGGAAAGGTAGAGTGGAGTCCTGAAGATAGAGAGGATGTTAGGATTAAGGGACCTTGCAGATTGTTTCAGCCTCCCTCCTTGTTTAACAGATAAGGGAATAGGGCAGCTATTGTTCCTGAGACTTCTTATTTTGAAATGTTTATTACCATTGGTAGGCATGACACTGCTAATGCACTCAACCTGCAGGGTAGGCACTAATATCCCCATTTCACAGATGAGGAAACTGTTGAGGGCAAAAGAATTGCCCAAGAATATACATCCAGTAAAGGTCACCATTGGGATTAAACGATTCCTCCTTCCACAGACCATGCTCTTCCCTTCCTATCTGCAGGAGCCTGTCTTACCTCACATGTAGGACATTCGATGGTTCATGTAGGACTTTTCCACCCAGTATGTCACTGAGGAACTGTGCACAGGATAGTGCTCAATGAATATGCTTGACGTTATAGGTTGATGTTGACCCTAACAATGTCTCAGGAGACAGACAGGAAGCCACTGGGGGTTTGAGGGTCAGAGAGGTTGAGCAACTTGCTCTGGGTCACCCAGTGGGTAAGTTATGGAAGAAGGACTGGTACACAATCTTTCTACAGCATTCTACGGAGGGGAAATGCTGACCAGACTTACCGAGGCAAGCTGCCTGCAAGAAAGTAAGCCTCAGCAGATTTCTTATTTATGAAAATTAACCTTTGTGAATCCTAAAGTGTTTAGGGGTGAGGGTTCATGATGTCTGAAACTTACTTTTCCAAATTATTTTAAAAAGAGAGAATAAAATATTAACAATTATTGGATCTAGGTGATGGGTATTTATCCATCCTACTATTCTTCGCATAGGTTAAAATTTTTTAAATAAAAAGTTGGAGACAAATTCATCTCATGCATCTCTCCCTTGCCATAAAGCCCAAGACCACTCCCCCCTCCTCAGTAACCGTGGCTGATTTCACCTCCGACACATACTCAGACACTGAGAGTCGCCAAGTGGGGCCTCCGTTTCTGACCACAGCAGTCTCTGCCCTGTGCTATCCACGCAGAAGGCCTTCCCGCTGCCCCCATCCCTCTGGCTGGCTCGGTACTGGCCGTCCTGGTCACACTGCAGGCCCACTTCATTCCTCTGACAGTCAGTGACACCTGGAACCAAGAGATGGACACAGAGGTCAACAATGGGCCTCTAGGATTCCCTCCCCTTCCTACTCCCAGGCTCTGGATCTTTGACCAGATGTCCAAGCAACACGTCTGACCCATACATTCTAGCATAAAACTCTTCAGTGTCCCCACTCTGACTAAAGGACCACACGCGGGCTCCCTGTTTGGATCAATAAGTCCCCTGTGATCTGGCTGCCACCCATCCCAGTGCCTGCACACACACACTTTGCTCCACACACCATCCGCTATGTTCCATGCCCTCTTTGACACCGTTTCCTTCAACCCAGTCTTTGTTCCTCTGGCCCCTCTCCTGGTGCACAGCTGCCCCAGTCGGCACTGCAGGAACTCTTCACTGCTCACCCGCTCTCACGGCTCCAACCACGTTTCCTCAGGGAAGCCCACCTGCTATGACCTGAATGCTTATGACCCCTCAAAATCCACATGTTGAAACCTAATCCCCAGTGTGATGGCATTAGAAGCTGGAGCCTTTGGGAGGTGCTTAGGCCATGAGGGTGGAGGCCTCATGAATGGGATTAGTGTCCTTATAAAAGAGGCCCAAGGGAGCTTGTTTGCCCCTTTCACCCTGTGGGCACACAGGAAGAAAGTACAGTCCATGTGGAAATGCTCCTCTGGCATTTCTACAGCATTTCAAGTCATCTCAAAGCACAAGGACTAGAGTGTCAGCGTACAAACTGAGGGTGATGCCCAGGTGTCAGGCACACCTGATGAAGGGCTTCTTCTCCAGGAAGAATGTCAGAACTCCCAGCCTATAAAATTCCTCTTACTTTTACTTTCTTGGAATTACTGTCCTATTACATTGCTCTCCTGACCAAGGAAACTGCTCTCATCAAAGAAAGTGACTTGATATCTTTTGAGCATTTGTTTTAAAAATTCTAGAAATTACTCAGATTTTAAGCAATAACTATTTGCCTCACGTTGGCACAATTTCAGACCAACATGAAAAGATGTACAACAAGGCAAGTTATGTGTCCTTGCTAGGAAAACCCCAACAATACCCAGGTGACTATTAAGTAAGTAGGCCAAGTGAAATCACGTGACATACGGGAAAGCCAAACAGTCCTGACATCCTGACAAATGTCTAGAGCCAGAAAAGGAATATGAGTTACACAGGGTCATAACTATCGGTGGAAAATATTTTCCACTTCTCATTCTGATAAAGTTGACTTACAAAAATCGGAAGTTTCAGAATCAGACAAAACCAAGATCAAAGGCCAGTGAAGTCATTAGTTATCTGAGTGACTTTGGCTAAGTTTCTTTTCTTTGAGCCTTAACCTTCTTATCTGTAAAAGTTGGGTTAACGCTATTTACCTTGAAGGGGTGTTGGGAGGATTGAATGAACAACACAGTAAAATGCCTGGCCCAGAGCCTTACAAGGGACAGGTATTCACAGACAGTGGCCCCTTTGATTACAGTACTGTGTACCCAGTAGCCCTCAGTGGTGGGCAATCCACCCCCGCCCCAACCCTGCCACCAATTTCCACCCAAGAGACACTTGACAATGGAGACACGTTTTTGTTGTCACAACTTGGGGTTAGGGGTGCTGCCAGCATCTAAGAGTTAGTGATGCTACTAAACACCCTACCATGCACAGGACAGCCCCCCACAGCAAGGAATTTTCTGTTCCAAACATGAATAGTGCCCAGATTGAGAAACCCTGTTTGGTCCCATTATACTGCAGAGCTTTTCTTTCCAAGCAGGACCCTGCAGAACTTACAGTGAGTCTGGCTGAAAGCTCCGGCAGAAATGGTCGTTCTGCCCATGGGACATGGGACACAGGCTGAGCTCCCTGCCTGTTCTTGGTAGAATCCCACAGGACAGGGAATGCATTGCTCATCTTGAGAATAGCTTCCTTCAGGACACTTAGCTAGAAAACATAAGCAGAAAAATGATGTTAAAGAACAAGACACGCGCTTTACAGTTATAATCTCAGAGCACAGAAGGTACATGAAATCCTAAAATCGGTTCAAAGCTCATTCATTTAACAAGTGTCTGTTGAGAACCTACTGTGTGCCAGGCTTTGAGTGCCAGAGGGATAGCTGTGAAGAAGGCAGGCGAGCTTCCTGCCCTCCAGAAGCTGACACCTATAGGAGGCGAGGAAATCAGAGAAGAACTTCAAGCATGGGTAAATGAAGCAGGAGAGGAGGCTCTGCTAGTGAGGGAAGGTCCCTCCAAGAGATCATGCTTGAGACTGGAATGATGAGGGTCAGCCCAGGCAAAGATCTAGTAAAAAAGAATTCCAGACAGAGGTAATAGCAAGTGCAAAAACCCAGAGGTAGCAATGAGTTTGGATTATTCAAGGAATGAAAAGGAAAAAGCCAAACAAAGCTGAGCTAGAGCTTAGTCTGCCAAAGGAAGAATGGCATGACATGAAGTAGGAGAATACTTTGAAAGATGAAAACCTAGCCCAAGGCTGCCATGGGAACGCTACCCAAAGTTAAGGGCATGGTGGCAAGTAGGGGGTGGGGAGGTACAAACTTTGGGATCTAACAGATTGAATAAAGTCCTACTGACCACTGTACCTGTATAATTTTGGATTTTTCCAAGGCTCTACCTTCTCTATAAAATGGGGATTAATAATAAGATCTCATTGTACATTGTCTCATATGTACATAAAGTACATATCACAATGCAGACTCACATATATATATGCTCAACAAATGATATTTTTACTCTTGGAGGAAGTCCTTCTTTATAGTCAACCTCAGCAGCCACTCTGTCCAAATAGGATGCCGTCGCTATGGGACAGTCCCAAGAACTCAGTGCCATCTCGCTTACCTCCTGTGGCCCCCTCCCTGTTGGTCAGTCATTAATTGTGTTGCTCAGACCCAGAAGTTGGGGGAGGCAAGGGAGGCTCCCACTACCAGGGCTGTTGGGCTTTTGATTGACTCAGAAATGCCAAGTATGACCCCAGGAGTGAGCCCCTCCTTAAATTTTGCAACCTGGATGCCTCCCTCGCCTTGTCCTTCCTGGTGTTGCCCTGTGAATCTGCCCATTCTCAGGGCTCTCTGTTCCTCTGATTCTACCTCCCAATTCCTCCTAATTTTCCTGCTCTGATATGGGCTGAGAAATCAGAAGACCAACTGGAGTTGGAGTTCTTGTGAGAGTTCTAAGTTAGGGTGCAAGAGGCTCTGCTCTGAGGAAAGTGTATGGACTTGGCCGCTTATCGTGACAGCCCAGAGAAGGGGTAGGGGAAGGGGGTTCTTTTAGCTTTTTTTCTTCAGTATTGTGCTCCTGTGTGTTTGCCAAATAACTACCAGAAGAAGTGAGTTTTTACCCAGTAAAATGTGGAAGCTAAAATTTTGCCTACTCTTGGGAACACTTATTCTGTGCCTGTCACTCTGCTGTGTTCTTTATGTGCATTAACACATCACTCGCAAGAGTTAGTATTTTATCCCCATTTCACAGATGGGAACACTGAGACCCAGGGCATTCATGCATGACTTCCTAGCACGTTTTACAGCAAGGACAGCAGGGAAGTAAAATTATAGACTATGCCAAGCACAGTGCCAAATGTTTTATTGTGTTTCACTCACAACCTTATGAGGAAGGTATCCTTGCCATTCTAGACTAGAGAAAACTGAGGTTTAAGGCCAAGGTTGGCCAGTCAGGGAGGTGATAGAGATGGGGTTTAAACCCCATTCATTCATCTCCAAACCATAGCCTTTGCTCCATCCACCAATCCAAGCACCTCCCTCTGGCAGAGAGGTCAGCACAAACGCGTGGGATGGGTGAGATGGAGCCAGTGTTGATTTAGCAGCTACTATCTCTGGCCTGAATGGGTGTTTGGCATTTCTGAGTAAATGAGAAACTGGAGCCACATCTTGGAAACTGAACAGCGTGTCTTTCGGTCTACCCCAGCAATTAATATCCTCCCTCAGAGAGTGGAGTTTCATTACTTCTATGAGTCAAGTTGTTGATAATTATCTCCAGCACTTCACCCCCAGAACTATGACTGTATTTTTCAAATACATGGCCTCCTAGCTCATCACTAAAGGAAAGCGAAAGCTTTTGGACCAGGCTGAGTGGCCCTGCCTCCAAAGCCTGAGGCGCAGATGAAGGAGCAGAAAGGAGAGTGCCGGGGACTAACTCCTGTTGCTGTCCCAGTTGCGTCCCGGCTCTTGTCTGCGCTCAAGGAGTGTGCATGCTCTTTCCTCCCCTATTCTGCTCTGCCACTGATGTCAAGAGTCCTTTCCACCCAAAAGAACACTTTTGTAAGTCAGAATGAAACATTGGCCGGGTTATGGTCATCTTTCCTCAGCAGGGGGTCCTCTCGGAGGCCACTGGGTCCACTGGGTGCTTAGCCTCAATTAAATCCCTCCCTTGAAATCCTTGCAAAACCCCTTTGGCTTCAGTTCCTTCCTTCGTAAAATGAGACAATTTGGACCATTTGAGTTTGAGAGCATCACAGAGCTTTGCTACCCTCCTGCCAACCCTTCCCCACAGACCCCCAACAGTGATTGCTGTCCTCTGCCCCTTAGGAAGTGGCTCAAGCCCGCACCTGGCCCTGTCATTCTCCATCTTAAAATTCTCCCACAGGGAGTCCCATCTCCAGTCTAAGCCCCTCACTGTGCCCCGAGGCCTCTCCCGCCAGTCCCTGCCTGTATCTCTGGTCTCACCTCCTGCTACACTCCCCACACTCCTCATTCCCCGGCTGCAGAAATAATGAGCATTGTCCCCATAAAGTCATATTGCTTTTGTATACATCTCCATTTCTGGAATGTTCTTCAACATGTTAGCACCCCAGCATGGGATGCACATACACACATGCACACACAGACACACACACACACACACACACACACACCGCTTCCTGCCTGGTCCTGTCTCAGCAGTAATTCCTGCTCACCCTTCAAGACTTGAGCCAACGTTTGCTACCCCAGCGAGCCTGCCCTGACTGCCTTGCTTGGGGCACAGCAGGCTTCCTCACACGATACTCCAGCTGTCTAGTCACCCACTGCTCCCCAACTAGACAGTGAGTTAGTTCCTTCAAAGTAGAGCTTTCGTGAGCATGAACAGGGTGCTTCATAAGTAATTATATTTTGAAAGCTTGGATGGATAGATGTGTGTATGGAAAGAAGGAAAAAAGGAAGAAATAAAAAAAAAAAAAGAAGGAAGGAAGGGAGGGAGGGAGGGAACCAGGAAACAAGACATAACATGATTTCAGAAAAAAAATTCAAAGGAAACTAGCCTTATTATAAGAATTTATAGTGAATGAGTAAAAGTTAATGTCGTCCTGAATAGAAAATGGAAAATCCAGACAATTTCTCTGGGATCCTCCTGAATAAACTCATCTGCCATAAAGGTGGCCAGCAGGGGATTCCAAGGGGCAGCCACATGGCTGGCCTTGAGGAAAGAGCATAAACAAAACTGACCCCATCAAAGCTGCAAACAAGGCCACCACTCCCAGGCAGCATCCAGTTCCTTGGGTCCAGGCTGCTGTGCCTACGTGAGTCATGGGGGATGGATCTTCCAACCGGCCCCCTGAGTCACTGCCCTCCTAGGGGGCCATCCAGCCTAGCCCCCATGAAATGACACAGAGAAACCCTGGCTCACTGCCACAGGACGATGCTCTGCCTTGTAACATCACAGCTGTGCCCCAGGTGTGCTTTGGAAGGAAAAGAGCCAATACATATAAGAATCGGAGGGTGTGATTTCACTAAGAACCCCCGTGTTGATAAGGGAGACGTGTTGAGAAGGCAGACGTGATGCAGAGGACAGAACAAAGGATCTGGGGGCAGAGAGAGCTGAGTTTAGACCTCAGTACTGCCAATTTTAGCAGCAAAACCATTCGTCAAGGGTTTGCTACGTGCCAAGTGTTGTGCTTTGCATCAGTCACTTCATGCTATCCAAACCACAACGGATGAAATAGGTGTTACTATTGTTCAGTAATGTTCAGATTGTTCAGATTATGCACAGCGGGAATCCGGGATCCCACAGTGAGAAAGTGGGAGAGCCAGGACTCCATCCCGGGTCCGCCTGGCTTCAAAGAGCAGTTTCCTAACACTGTATAGCACTGTATGCCCTGGTTTCCTCGTGCATGACATGGAATTAACAATACCTGTCTGTCTAGACAGAGAAATGCCAGTAAGGCCTGCACATATCAGAAACTCAAAAAGGGACAGATATTATTAATGTAATTAATACTGAGAAAAGCCAAGGATCTCAGTACAGTTCTTTGACTTCCATTCTGGACCTTTCTAACCATCAGGGGAAAGGGAGCAGGGCTGAATGGTGTGATTGACAGGTCTTGTGAGTCAGTAAAAGCCTAAATCAGTTGAAAAACAGAATGTAGGTTTATCTAGAGCCAGGATTGGCCAATTGCAACTGTGAGGCAAATTCAGCTTGCCTTCTGTTTTGGTAAAGAAAGTTTTATTGGAACACAGGTTTACGT
This sequence comes from Lepilemur ruficaudatus, assembly GCA_963574885.1. Taxonomy (NCBI): domain Eukaryota; kingdom Metazoa; phylum Chordata; class Mammalia; order Primates; family Lepilemuridae; genus Lepilemur; species Lepilemur ruficaudatus. Next base: position 26,593 of record CAUYRT010029720.1, read on the forward strand.
TTCTCCCACAACGACTGAGCTGAGTCATTGAGTCCAAGACTCTGTGGCCCAAAAAGCCTAAAGTATCTGCCATCTGGCCCTTTACAGAAGAGTCTGCCGACTCCTGTGCTACAGCAAGCGTGTCCTATGAGAGGTCACCCCTTCAGTCCCTTCCCCAGGACCCCTCTGCCCCGTGGCTCCCACAGGGGCACTCGGAAGGCCCTGCCCCCTGATCCCAGGCCCCAGTCCTTGACACACACGGGGTCTCCCTTCAGAGAAAGCCAGCTAAGCTTCCCCTCCCATCTCCCAGATGACAGGAACTGATAACTGACTCCCTAGAAGGAACTTTGGAAACACATGGCCAGACCGGCCCCTTTACCTCTGTGGAGTGGGGGAGAAGGAGGACCCCTGAGAGGGGACAGGACTTCCTTACAGGCTCAGAGTCGGCACAGGAGCTCTGCCGTGCCCTCCACCTCTACCTCCTGCCTTCCCCTCTCAGCTCCCTGCTCCAGAGGGCGCCCCAGCCCAGGGAGCCTCCTGGGGCAATTTCCACATTCTCTGTTACACCACTTGGGCTGGAAATAAAAGCAGGCTCCTGTGGCCTGCACCTGCAACACACACACAACATACACATGTGTGCACATACACACACACCACACACCCATGTACACACTCACATATACATACACACAGACACACCCCTACTGGTACAGAGTCTGTTCATGGTAAAATCCAAGAACAAGGTGGCAGGTGTTCTCTGTGTGACTCTCCCTCTCTGCCACCCTGTTTCACCCACTCTGGCAGGTGGCCCATCCACTCCCGCTCCTGTGTCTTGTCCTCTTGGTTGGGGCTGCTCTGGTGACAGAGAAAGAAAGATCATGGGTTCTGGTCCCAGAGGGTGGCAGGCCCACTGATAGTCCGGTGAGCTGAGTCAGCCTGCTCTGGGCACGCCAGGTGCACAGTCTCATTTCATCGGAGCCTCGGCTTCTCCATCTGGTAAGTGAGGAAATGACCAGCTGCCAGGGGTTACTGTGAGAGTCAAATGTTTGTAAAGGTGCATCGTAAACTGCAAAATCGTCTGCAAATATTAGTGGAAAGTGGTTGTGTTTCTGTTTTCTGTGTTAGGATTTAGCTGCATCTTAAATCCAGTGTGGAGTTTAGAATTTGGCATGGACTTCAGAAAAGGAAAGGCCACATAGCTTTTGTGTAGCAACCAATATAAATAATGGAGAAAAAAAACTGAGGAACATTTTCTATCTCTTCAGCTCAATAAAAATGACTTCTTGTCTCACTCCAGCTGGGAGGAAGACTCCCCATAATGAGACCCTTGAATCGTCAACAGTGGACATTACAAGGCCCCCCCAAAGATGCCCACATCCTGATTCTCAGAACCTGTGAATACATTAGGCTACATGGCAAAGGGAAATACAGGTTGCAGGCGGAATTAAGGTCCATAATCAGCCGACCTTTAAGTAAGGGCCGTAACCTTGATTTTGCAGCTGTGTAATTATAAGGTCCTTAGAAGTGAAAGTGAGTCAGAGGAGTTGTGACCAGGGAAGAGGGTCAGAGAGCTGCAACACTACTGGCTTTGGCAATGAAGGAAGGAAGCCACCAGCCAAAAAATGTGGGCAACCTCTAGAAACTGGAAAAGGCAAGGAGACAGATTTCCCCCAAGAGCCTCCAGAAGGAAGGCAGCCCTGCCGACACCTCACCTCGGTTTTAGCCCAGTAACACCCATGTTGGAATTTAACCTATATAACTGTAAGGTAATAAATCTGTGTTGTTTTGAAGCCATAACATTTGTAGTAATTTGTTATGGTAGCAACAGGAAATGAACAGTTTCCATGAAAGGAATGTGCAGCTGCATTCCAGTGGAAGTGTCCTCCAAAGCTACTCATGGGCAAAGGAAAGGTCAATCCAATAGCCTCCACCAGGATCACTTTCCTGAGTTATAAAGTCTTGGGCTGATAAATGGCCATTTGGAAACTATGCATATTGCCATAACCAGACTAAGAAATTCCCACCCCAGATATAGGGTGGATGTTAGCCATATCCACAAATACAGTGTAGCCCAGGCTCTGGGATTCAAGCTCGTTGAGAACTAATAGAAACAGTAACTTAAAACCTCAGGTCCCTCCTTCTGCATGCCGTCTAGTGGATGATACTATATGCCCATGCATCCTGGATGATTGAAAACTTGTGTGGACTAAATAAATGAATGATTCTCAAGTCTCTCCAGAGCTCTGAGGGTCTTTCCCTAAGCCTCACACGGCCCCATGAGAGCAGTCCAGGGAATAGGGGGTGAACCTACCACACCCCAGTGGGTCCCAACTGGACTTGCTGGTGGCCAAGACTCGATGGAATCCTTCCAGGCACCCACGCCATGTGCTGGGAGAGGTGCCAAAGCGGTCTCCTTGGAGGAAGCGGATGGAGGTGTCTGCTAGGAAAGTCTTGGAATCCAGATACAGCTGGAACTTGCCGCTTTGGATCAGATCTGCGAAGCGCCCCAGGAGATCCTTGCCCACTAAGGCCCTCTCTGTAAGACACAAGGTAAGGCAGAGGTCACCTCATTGTTCTCTGCAAGAGCCAGGGAGAGTCAAGAGGGTAGAGCTTCCTAGAATGTCCTGGCGGAAAGAAGACATAGGCATCATCTCCTGACTCCTGTCATTGCTGTGGCACCAACACAACCCACATTGGTACTGGAGATCAGGTCTTCAGTCACTGAGCTAAGGTGCACTGTTCAGACCCTCATCCACTTCAACCCTTCACGAGGCACTGCACACCTCTGAACCTCAGTCTTTCCCCCTGAAAAATGGCCCAGGAATGCCTCTCTTGCAGCTGGTGAGGATGCCAGGAGAGAATGTGTGTGAAGGAAACACTCAAGGGAAGGCAAGGACTTGAGGAGGCAACGTGGCCTTCTGCCTCGGTGCTCAGCCAAAACAGAGAAGCCTCCAGCTGTGGAACCGTGAGTGTTTCCTATGAAGGAAGCAGAGGAGCACCACGGGGAGAGCTGGGCAGACCCCAGCTCACAGCAGACACTCACCCTACAGCAGGTTCCTGTAAAGCCAGCCCGGGCCAGAAACAACAGTCACCACTGTCACTGACTCACCATTGAAGCCAGCAATGTGCACCCCACACTTTGGCAGCTCCAAACATACCCAAATTATCCAGATTCCCTCTGGAGGAAAATGTAAGGGGACCCCTAATTCATAATGGGGGGGGAGGATGATATTTTCACACAGGTTATTGCCCTGAGGGACAGAAATATAGTCTCCTTCCTGGAAACATTTTCCAGAAGTTCCTCTTCACAGAAGACAGGGAGAGCTCCACTCTCCCCACTGGGAGTTTGGCCACTGAGTGGTGGAAGACACAGTGGAGTTGTCTCCTGTTCTCCTGTCAGAAATATATGGATTATTTCCTGTCCTACCAGAAAGTTCAGAACTGAACACAGTGAATGCTCAGGTAGCTACCATAAAATCCAATCTGCTCCTCCCAGATTTTTCTCCTCTCTTGATTCGTCCACATCATAACTGCCCTGTTTTAAATAGTGTAAGTGGTCTGAGATGTTTTATAATTGAAGTGGGTGAGACATAAATTATCAACCAATGAAGACTCCCTCACTCCACCCTGCTCCCCCTTCACACTCTCTGTATACAGAAAATCAAGAGAAGATGTTCCCAAAAGCACAATCAGCCTCTTCGCTATGGAAATTATTTAACTCTAGGATGTTATTGACCAGAGCTCTATTGCTTTTTGTATATTTTTAAGTAATTAGCTGCCCCATGATCCTCACAGGAAGACACCCTGGGCTCTGCTAGCTGCATTTGACAGATGGGGAAACTGAGACTCAGAGAGGCTGCACAGCTTCTCCAAGGCAGTGCTTCATAAAAACATACCAAGGTCATGCAAATCAGGAATGGAGGCCCTTGGGCTGTCCTCAAGCTGTGATCTCCATGTGACATTCACTCCTAAACGCTCGCCCGTCACACACTCCACCTGCACAGAGGAGTCGTCGCAGACAGGAATGGAAACCAGGGTGCCAAAAGTCTTCACCTACATGGAGACAGTCACTGTCAGTCCAAGAACACAGAGTAGAAACCAGTTTATTGGGCCCACACCAGGAGCCAGAACTTGGCTCATGCTACTTCCTTCCACCCTCATCACCTCAGGGGGTGAGGCAATGGTACCCCCTTTTCCCCACCTGAGGTAAAGGAGGTTCTGAGATATGAAATACCCTGCCCTGCCTACACAGCATGCAAAGGCCTAAGCAGAGGAAGAGCGGAGCTCTGTGCTTGGAAGGTCACACACTCCTAATTTTGTGTTTCATTGGTGAAACAACTTCAGCCAACTCCGCAAACACCCTCACCACACATACATGCAACAGGACGTCTCTGAACCCCTGTAGCATCCTCTGGCTTCTCCAGTTTGGCCACATGGCCTGGTCTCTCCTCCCAGCCTGAGTGTAGCTGAGATGTGCCTGCTGGATGTCTGTGAATGAAAGGACTGTGGGCTCCTCAGGGCAGCGTGGGAAGATGGACGGTTGTAAGGCCTGTTAGCCTGAGGACAGTGCCAAGCACAGGTCCAGGTACAACACAAGCTTCATCTTTCTCTCTTCACATTGTCCTCTTTCCAATGATGTCTTAGTCTACTTGGGCTGCTACAATGAAATGCCATGGACTGGGTGGCTTATACACAGTTCTGGAGGCCGGGAAGTCCTAGACCAACATGCTGGCAGATCTGGTGTCTGGTGAGGCCGTTTTCATGAGGCCATCTTCTTATGTATCCTCGCATGGTGGAAAGGGCAAGGATCTCTCTGGGGGGATGTTTTTAAATAAAGGCACTAACTTCATTCATGAGGGCTCCACCCTCATCACCTAATCACCAAAGCCCCCACCTCCCAATACCACCACCTTGGTGGTGGGGGATAAGATTTCAAAATATGAATTTCAGGGGGACACATTCAGACTGTAGCAAAAGATAACATCACAAGAGAATCTATATAAAGCCCAAGGAGAAGTTAGTTTATTAAAAGCTTGGATGTCTAGAGGGTAAACAGAAGATTCTGGAAGGAAAGTGAAGATGCCTGTCCCCAACCCACAATTTGGAGTCAATGTGGCCCTGGCCCTCAGCCCTCAGCATAGAGGTTTCAATTGTCTTCTTCAGGATGTGGACAGTGCCCTGAAAGCTGGCCCTGGACAGCCAACACAGGCACAGCCTGAGGGTCAGAGTGACATGCACCCCAATAGCCCAGCACCCAGCCCTCACTTCATGCTGCACCCCATACTATACCCCCAATGAAGGTGAGTAAGTGGATGTAGGTGTTCAAATAGTTGTCATTTAATTTAAATAAACACCTGCTGTGTGCCAAGCACTTAGTATTCTTAGAAGGCAGTGTGGCAAAATTTTGGAACATATTCTGTTAGGCCCTGTGTGCAATACCTTAAAAATATTAGCTGGTTTAATCACTGAAACAAATCTACAGAGTCGAAATTATCATTACCCCACATTAAAGGTGGAGAATTTGCCTCAGAGAAGCTAAGGACCTGCCTAAGATCCCACAGCCAATAGGAGAAGCCGGTATTCAAACCCCTGCTAACTTCGATCTTAACCTCTTGGCAGAGCGTAAGGAGCAAAAGCTTGGATCCTTGTGTTATCTCACTCCACCTGACCCCCCATGTCACAGATGACTGATGTGAGGCTCAGCAAGGTGGGCAGAGGCCCAGGTCACTGACACGGTGGCCCTGAGCTCAATCCAAGCCTTCGCGGTGGGGAAGGCCAAGTGCGTACCTGGATCTGGCAGAAGCCGCGGGCCGTCAGCTCATCTAATATAAAGACCTGGAAAGCCTGTAGCAGGCCCGCGTAGTCAGCACTGCACATCTTGCCTGGCGGGAGCTGGAGCTGGAAGTGCCCTTGGGTCTGGAGGGTCTGCCACAGCTGGGGCCCTGCACGCAAGACCAGTGTCAGCAGACAGAGGTGACAGACCTGTCACCTGGAATGTGGAATTCTTTTCTTTGTTTGGGTTTTCCTCTGCAAAAATAACCCTTCCTTTTTCAGCTTGAAGAACACAAGCACCACCATTTTGCACTGTCATCTTCAGAGTGTAAATACTTCCTAACATGTTGGCTTGTCTCTGAAATTACTTATCACCCTCACACCAAGCTCAGTCCTGCCTCTGCCTCAAAACCACAGTGCTTTACATTTTGGGGTCCTGGACATTCTCCTTGGAAAATTTTCCAAACTCTCTTGCATAAAGACAGAGCCACATGATATGGTTTTTCAGGTTAAGAATAGACACCATAGACTATGGGAATGGCACCCTCTAAGGTTGTTTAGTGCACAACCTGCACAATCATACACAGCACCCTGCATTCAACTTGAGGAGCTCAAGACTCATGCTTGATTTCAGCTTAGGCCACCCTGGATGGGGACCCTCTATATTCCAGAGTGCTTTGCAACAAATACTGTCCTTGACCCTCTGGCAGCCACCCTGAGCCTAGTACAGTCAGTCCTAGGATCTGGGTTTCTCTCCCAGACACCCCTCCCATTGCACTGGGTGGACCAAGTGCTAGGTCCCAGCTGTCTGCCCTGCCCTGTCTGGCTGTGAGTAACCACAGAGCTGGATGCTGCCACACAGCCGTGTCTATGTGCTTGCGTGTATGTCAGGTGGGTTCAGTGTGGGCAGGAGAAAGGAGCTCTGCACAGAGCACTGGGACAGCGATGATATTTATATAAAGCACAGGCCTCAGGTAGCAGAACTGTTGCCCCACCAGGAGCAGGGCCCAGGGCCCCCTGCTCTACCAGGCATTAATTAGCCCTGGAGGTCCGTGTGGTCTGGTGGAGAGGCTGGTGGGGCAAAGTGACTCCCAGAGGCTGGATAGGCAGTGCTGAGCATGCCAACACTATAGTCACCAATACGACTGTCAGATCACCTACCTGCCAAGTATTCATCCTTAATCCAAGACATCCCAGGAGAGCTGGAGTGATGGCAATTCTCCCAAAGAGCAGATGGTTCCAGAGAAAGCACAAATAAAGCCTAACTCCAGGGGACTATGAAGCACATCTGCTCCTTCGGAAGAAAATGCTCCACAGTGCCCTCTCTCCTCTCTTGGTGCCACCTGGCTTACCACAAAAGTGCTGTTTGGGTAGGGAATGAAGCAGTCATGCATCCACACCCTGGTCTCAGCCTCAGCCCTGGGAGCGATCGGGGTGCGGGACAGACTTCCCAAGGCCACTCACGCCGGCACGCCCGTGGTTGAGGTGGTGGTGACTCCCAGCGTCCGCTCTCCAGGTTGCACACCAGTGGCCCTTGCGGGAACACGCTCTGGTAGCCTCGGCGGCACAGCAGCTGGCATTGCTGGACGGCGGCCCCCCCTGGGCCCGAGGCTCTCTCACACAGGATCACTCCACCCGCCACCTCTGACATGTTGAACGGCAACGGGCACTGTGGGCCTGGGAGGAAAGCGGAGCTATGGTGGGCACGTGCCCGGCCTCGGGTGGGCTGAGCGTGCCCACCTGAGGGTGTCCCCTTCTCAGTCGCACAGGGCCCTCCGCCTCTCCCCTTCTCCAGCGTGCTGTGCTCTCAGCTCTGCCCTGCCCTCTGCTCAGACAGCCCATCCTCTCTAAGTTTCAACAGGCCGCTGAGCATAGATGCTTCTCGTAGCTTCATCTCCAGCTCAGGCACTCAAGCTCCTTCCCATCTCTTAATCCAATTACTTACCACCCTGTCTCTCCACCTCAAAGCCAGTCATCCAAATCTGGACATAGCTGCTGCTGCCCAGGCCCACTCCTGCTTCAGTGCCTCCAGCCCAAGGGGCGGCACCTCCAGCCACGCAGCTGTCCCAGGCCAGCAGCCTGGCAGCCTTCCTGCAGGGCCCCGTCTCCTCCCCTCCTGCCATGGCTCACACCTTCCCATTGTTTCTCTACTCCCACTGCCTTCTTCCTCTGTTAGACGCCCCCCCATCTTCTGCCTGAACTGTTAGCACAGCCTCTTTGCCAGGCCCCTGCATCTGGGCCTCATGCCCTGCCTTTCTGCTGCCCATCCCACCCAGTCCCTGCTGCTGGCACAAAAGCCGAACAGCGGCTCTCAATTCCCCAGTGTTTCTGCTGACCTGCCTTCCTCTCTTCACTCCCATCCTCCCCTGAAAACATTTCCATGCCCTTCCCTCTGCCTGCCCATCTGTCTAGAAGACTCCTTTTTGACCCCCAAATATCAGCTCAACACATTCAGTTTTGTAACACTTTCTGTGGCTCCCCCCAGCAGACTTCAGTCCCATCCTCTGGATCCCCAGGCCCCCTGGCATAGACCTCCACCTTATTCATTGTTCGAAACTCTAATCGTCTGCACATTGGTCTCCCCACGAGGTCGAGTCTGCAGGGAGAAAGAGGGCACCTTTCCTCTGTTCACCCAGGCCAAGGCACGATGCTGATCCAGCCACAGCTCGATGAATGTGAGTTAAATAAATGGGTGAATGAGTAAATTAACGAGCAAACACATTCAGTGAGACAATTTCACATCTGATTAGAGATTTAGTTAATTATCAGACTCTAGGGCACAGCCTTGCGACCAGTATATATCTGGCCTTTAAACCTACAATCTGTGTGATATGGCAGTATTTAGGGGCCTCAAAGATGAAGAATGATCTATTCTGATCTCCAGGGCTCAACACGGGCTTTTCTTTTGGCGGGGAGGATGTCAGCTAATTTCCTTTATTTTTTTATTTTTTTTATTTCAGAATATTACAGGGGTACAAACATTTTGATTACAAGAATTACTTTTGTACAATTTGGGCTTTTTTTTAATAAGAAGGATGGCCTCTGGCCAAGATTCTGCACTGTGATTTGCAGTGGGCTTATCAAGTTGGCTCTTACCAAGTGCCGAGTGTGTGGGCTCTGGGGCTGTGAGTCCTGGCTCTACCATTTACTAGCCAAGTGGCCTAGGGCAAGTTCATTAACTTCTCTGTGACTCAGTTTCCTCACTCATAAAAGGAAGAGGATAGCAATAATGCCTACTTCCCAGCAGGAGTATTTATTTAAAATCTCCTTATGTGATGCTTAGTATATGCCAGGTGTATTATTAAGAGCTTTACTAATATCAAGTCACTTTTTTTTTTTTTTTAGAGACAGGGTCTCACTTTGTCACGCAGGCTGGAGAGCAGTGGCACAATCATAGCTCTCAAACTCCTGGGCTCAAGTGATCCTCCTGCCCCAACCTTCCAAAGTGCTGGGATTATGGGCTACTATCATTTCATTTAATGCTCCCGTGACCCTATGGTGTAGGTCCCATCATCCCTATTTACAGACCCCAGTACTGAGGCACACAGAGGGTGAACACCTGTGGTCAGAGAGCTGGTAAGCAGTAGGCGAGGATTTGAGCCCCGTCACCCTCACCCCAGTGTCCACATCCCCCAGCAGTGTGCTAGATGCACATGTGTATATGTATAAAAAGCGAGGTGTCGGGGAGTGATGTGTGAGCTCCCAGATCTCAACAAACATGGTTTCCCCTCTCACCCCACGGGAAGGATCTTCACCTGTGGCTTTTCTGGGGCAGTGGGCCAGTGCATACTCTGACTAGGCTGGGCGGGAGCTTCCCTCCTGGGGTCACCAACATCACCCAGGACATTGACACTTCTCTTGCTGGTGCCCCTGCCCTCCCCAGCAGACCTGCTTTGCTTCCCCAAGACCTTCTTCCCCAATTTCTCTGAAATGAAGTGACTCCCTGGCTGTGATGTGAATCCCCTGACTCCCACAGCAGGGGAGGGGGCGCTGAGGAGAAAGGAAGACGCACAGAAGCTAAAATTAACCGAATACCCACAGTGAGCCCAGCCCAGGGAGGCCTTGCTGGGCCCAGCAAGGACCACGGGCCTTCCTAGACACCCAGTCCAGTCCCACAGGCCAGAGGGCTCCAAGGGAGCAGGCAAGCACCTGCCCAGCCATCACCCCATGCCTAAGCCAGGGTAAATGTTAGCTCTACAGCCTTGAAAACACACAGCAAATTAAGGAAACCTGCACAGTTGTAAGGAGAGGTGGGCAAACCTCTTCTGGGCATATTTATCCTTTCTCTTTCTTTATTCAAGAAGATCATTTGAATGACCTTCCTGAGCCTGCCTTCTGTCTTCTCCTAAAGCCCTCACAGCTACACAACACAGGGCTTCAGTCAGCAGGACCCTGGCTTAAACCCTGGCTGCTCCACTTGATAGCTATGTGACCTTGGACGTGTTTATAAATCTCTCTGAGCCTCAATTTTGCCATCTGTAAAATAGGGAGATAAAAGAGCTCTGTCTATTTACCTGTATTGTTGGAAAGCAAAAATGGGATAAAGGAAGTACAAAGCACCTTTTAGCAGGTAAATCTCTGCATGTGTGAGCTATTACCATGGACTCCTGCAGGGCCAAGCCATGTAGAGCCTCCCCAAAGGAGCTGTGCTCCAGACCCATTCCTGGAGGAGGCCACATTGGTCTGTGTTCTGGGTCTCAGTGCAGAACGCTCCTAGATGACCTGGAGGTTGAGTGTGGATCATGTCTGACCTAAGGCACAGCCTTCACTGCTCTCCCCACCTCAGAAGCACAGGGCAGGCAGCTCCACCCACAGACAGCCATCAAGCACCTACTAAGTGCCCTGCAGGCTCCTCCCATCTCTTCACACATGTCAACCAGAAGTATCACTAGTCCTAACTAAATTTCTCTGCAGTTCCAAATTGTTGCTTAGAGGTTGGAAAACAAAAAAAATTAAATTAAGCAATAACAACATCAAAAGAAAGGCAACTGTAGTAAAATCAGAATCATTTAGCACAGGATGTCTCAACCCTGCCGGAACTCCCATCCCAACTTACAATACATATTTTGTAATGTCTCCATTTCCCCATCTTGAAATGAAATTCACAGATAATCTAACCTACCTGCTCAAACAAACTTCAAAATGACTGTAATGTCCCATGACTTGAATATATTGGAGAAATATTAATAAAAGGTAAGCAACTCATAATTAAATAATAAATTTTTATATTTAATAACAGTTTAATATTCTAACATATATTCATATGATGTATATTTCAATATTTTATATCCACACACATTTTTAAACCAGAAATGAAAATAAACAAGTCAACACAGATTCCTGAAGCACCCAGCAGGGATGGACCATCACACTGAGACCCACCATCAGGGTGCTTCTCCCCATTTGGGGACAGAGAGCAAGACCCAGAGTCCCTCAGCAGGCCAGCACTGAGCTCCCTGAGGTGACAGCTCTGGAAAGTCCCTGGCCACCCTCCTTCTGATTTCAGCCCCTGGTATGGGCATTTTTAGGAAGTAGACGTAAATTTCAATATCATGGGAGTCAACTGCAACTAGATCCTTCCCACACTTCCTGTCTCCCCTACAGCCCCCACTGTCCCTGCTTCCTTAGAACCCCACCCAGTCTGGGAAAAGGAAGAGATGTGCTAGCCCCATGGTCCCTCCAGTGCACCACAACTTACTCTCACAGGCGGGCTGGCTCCCATCCACACGGGTCCCGGGCACCTCCTCTCCGCTAGCCGTGACACACCAGCAGCTGCCCTGGGCCGGGTCACATTGCACTGGGGAAAAGCCACCATTCTTTGTCCCGCAGGCTGGGTTGAAGCCAAGACCGACTTTCCTGGAGAGGACTCCACTCTTGAGCACGTCACAGAGGCCCGGGCCTTGACACAGAGACAAGCCAGTTGAACACCTGGCTCCTGCTCCCTGTTCCAGTGCCAAGTGTCCTCCCTGCCACCCACTGCCACCCACGGCCAACCCGCCTGCAGGGCCTTCCGGGGTCTGGGGCAGCTTCCCCTCTAGGATGCTGGGCTACAGCAGGGCAAAGACAGTGCATGCTCAGCTTTGTGCTCTCTCCTCCTCCAGGGCCGGGAGTCTGAAAGGGATGAGTAGGTACGGTTCAGTGAGATAAGGGCGACGACAGTGCTGTTTAGGAGGCATGGGGAGGCCCTAAAGCACTGAGCTCAGCAATGCAAGAGACATGCTTGGGAAAGGACTGACACATGGTCCAAGCAGGGATCAGCCAGGTAGGGGGTGGGGAGGAGATGGGCGGACGCATTGCAGGTGGCAGAGCCAGAATGTGTGAAGGCCCCAGGTGGAAAGAGCATCCACCTTCTTCCAAAGTCTGACCAGAATGTATTATTACACAACCAGATGGTGCGGCGTGAGCAATGGAGAAGCAGGAGGAGCCAAAGCAGCCACACAGCAGCCAGTGCACGGGGCCCTGTGCCATACCAGGGAGCTTGAGTGGGGATCCAAGGATGACGGGCGTGCCCACTTTAGGCAGGGATGTACATCAGCACATTGCACTTTAGGGACAGCACATGGGCTTCCCTGTGAGAACCAGATTTCAGGGACAGGCTGCAAGCCCAGGGCCAGGCAGGGCCTGTGTGCATCAGCTGCACAGCTGGTCAACCCACGAAAGCACCAGTGCCCCTTTGACAGGGACCTATACTGGTTTGCACTTCTCAGTCACAAAGCACAGCCTGCTCCCTGAACATTTGCTTCTACCAGGAACCCACTGAGCTGGGGGAATATTGCCCCATTTCATAGATGAGAAAACCGAGGTGCAGTGAGGTCAGGGGCTGGGCCTCCATAGCTGTGGAAGCAGCAGAGCTGGGACCCGAAGCCAGCTCTTGGCACTCTATACCCAGTGCTCCCAGGAGGGGGAAGGGACCACTCACACTGGGCCGTGCCGTTTGAGCCAGGCAGCATCCCTTCTCCTGATGTAGGGTCCACACACCAGGCACCAGCCTCCGACGCCTGCAGCCTGGCATACTCTCCTGTCTGAGAGAAAGCTGAGGTCATGTCATGCACTATGGGTGAGAAGCTTTTGCAATCAACCTGCTGGTGGGAAGATATCAAAAATGTCCCTCCCAAAACAACTGATGATGGCTTTTCCAAATGGAAGGAGGAGGGGATAGGGGAAGCGCTCTCCTGTTCCCCCCACTTTACATGTGTTATTTAAATTGATGGCTACAACTATCCATGAAGCAAGGAAGAATACAGACCCAGGCAGCTCCCTAAGCCCTGTGTCTGGCAGGACTCGCATGACAGAACCCCCTCCCTCCCTGGCCTGTTTGGGGACACTTCAACTCTCTGGGCCTCAGTTTCCCATGTTCCTTCTAGAAACACGGTGGTAGGAAATGTCCTGTCTCCTCATCACACCCACAAGCAGACGTGCTGGAGAAGAGCAGCAGCTGCCAAGCTCAGCAGCTGTCGCCGTTTCCTGCAGGATTTGTTTGCCACCTGATCATTTCATAATCTGCTGTGTCTTGTTCGCAGACAAGCAGTGACAACAACCATGACATCCAACATGGACAGAGAATGTAACCATGAGGCTCCCCTGTGACAATCACCCCCACCCCGGTGTGGCATTTGATCCATGCAGACCCTGGAGAGAGGGACATCGCTGTCCCAGAGGGATCCGGTTAAGCTACAGAGGTAAGGTTCAAACCCAAGCAAAGACTTGGGAAAATTTTATGGAATAAAGCCTTAAAATTGAGAATATTTTAACTATCGGCTTTTCCTGGGGGTTTGGGCAGTGAGAGTCTTGGGTGCTGTTGACCGGCGCCAGGGTCCTCCACAGGTGTGGGCAGAGAACCACAGCATCAGAGTGCCTCTCAGCTCTGCTCTGGAGTCACTTTTCCTGCCTCAGAAGTCGTGGCTTCTTCATCTCCTTCTCCCTGAGCAAGCACCAGTGCCCAGGAAGATGGAAAAGAATTGTATGTCAACAGTAGGGGCCTGCCAGCCGAGATAAAAAGACTAAATAACATTGGCTAATTTTCCTACGAAACTAACTGTAATTGGGTCCAGGTTCATAGTACCCAACAATAACAATAAAGAAACTTTTGCTCATACTTTACAGTTTTATGAACTTCTACTTTGCTGATTTCACCTGATTTCCACAAAGTCCCCAGGAGTTGAGCAGAGCAGGCAGTGGTGTTCCTGTCATCCTATTTTAGAGACTTCATCACTTGGCAAGTAAGTGGTTAAGATTTTTGGCCTAAATCCTTTCTCTAGGAGCTTTTACATGAGTACCTCACTGAATTATGAATTATTACAATCATCCAGGGAGCTGGGGAGGGAAGTAGGACGATGTCCTCCATCGATGTTGGGAACCTAACCTGAGATGTGATGAGCATAGGGTGTTGGCCAAGATGCCTTGAGGAAAAACATGGTAGCAACTGGATATGTTTTGATTATTTTTCAAGGAGTTTTCGTGAAAGATCTTTTTCGGGGGTCTCAAAACAATCCTAGCACTAGATAGGACAAAATGTGGCCTGATCTTATGATAAAAAAAATCAAACTGGAGCACAGAGAAGGTAAGTAAGTTGCCAGAGATCACAGAGCCAAGGTCTACCAGTGCCAGGACAAATGCCCAGACTGAACTCCATGTCAGTTTTTAACTAAACCAAATGTACTGAAAGCTAGAAAAATCTTCAACCAGTCGGGGCACATCCCGGCTCCCTCCCCACACCCTTCCTGGCCATCAGAGCCTTACCTCTAGGCAGGTTGGGATGAATAGGTCTTTCGGAGATGGGTTTCCCTGGGATCCTGCCTGTTTCCAACCAGAAAGCAGCCCACGGGCTCGAGAAAGCTCACAGGTCGTGGGGCCTATGGGAAAGAAGGGGTGCTTTTAACAGACTGACCATGGGAGCTGAGGGAAAGCGGGGAGCCCAGGTGGACCCCAAGTTTCAGAGTCATGTGTCTGGGTGAACAGAGGTGCCCTTCACAGAGAGCTGGAAGCCCAGAGTAGAAGCAGGCTTAAGGTCAAGGACAAAGACCCATGTAGGACAGGCCAGCTTGTGATGTGGCTGTGGATTACACACTGCCGAACCTCAGGAGAGGCCAGGCTGGTCCAGATGGGAGGTGCTGAAATTGCAGCAGTGGCTGCAACTGCCTGGGGAGCAGGTGCACAGGGAGGGGAACCAGGGCCCCTTCATCACACTCAGCTGTTTCCCTCCACCTGCGAAACTGGGTGCACCAATCAGAAAGGGCCAAGGTGAGCGGGAGCCTCTGAACCTGGGTCTTGGGGAAATGTGTCTGCTGCGCTCAGATGGTCTGAGACATGGGCTGGGACATGGAGCCTCCCACAGTTGAATGATCACAGCTGGCTCAGCCAGCCTGAGTGCCCACCCCAGGGGCAAGGTGGAGAGCTCCACAGGCTTCACTTACATCGAGGTATCTGTGGGGACCCGGCAGTCAATGAGGCAGGCACAAACTCTCCCTTCCTGTCCACACACCAGCAGTACCCTAAAAAGAGCCAGGGGCCTGGAGTTCAGGAAACACACTGGGGCTCTACTCCGCAGGATCCCATAAACAACTACCCTCCTTTGCATTCATAGCAATGCAAAGCAAGGTCACCTCTCTGTCCCCCTGGCCCAGACAACCTGCCTAACATTGTTCACAATCACAGGTCTTAGAGCCCTAGTGCCCCCAGCAACCACCCACTTGACCTCCATATTGGTAGAAGGGTCCTGCTCCCGTGACACAGGTGAGACAACTGGAGGCCAGAGAAGTTTAGGGATTTGTCACCAGCTACCTAAGAGGGGCCTGAGAGTCCAACTCAGTTGCCCCCAGTGTGGGGCTCTTTGCTCTAAATGAAAAGGCCTCCCAAACATGCCCGCCACCCCTTACCAGTCCCGGCGTGGCACTGCACGGGCTCCCAACTTCCAAACGCATCACACTGCGGCACGTAGGGGCCCGACGGCAGGAGGGTGGGTGCTCCAGCCCTGTCGCCCAGGGAAAAGCGGCGTCTCTGATAGAAGGTTAAGGCTGGAGTCGGGGAAGGAGAGAAGCAGAATGTGACCACCTGCCCAGTGTGGGCTCTGTCGCTGAGAACAACCAATTATGTGTTCCTGTTCCAACATAAGGAGGTCCTCTAATTTATTTGACAGAACTTTCAACCCAAAATGTTACAGAGAGAGGCATCTTGAACAGTGGTAGGCACTCAACAGATTGTCCTTAAAAATAACATTTAGGCTTAAAATTAAAAGAATCTTATCATGAAACTAAGCAAATAAAAGAAATCTCTAAATAATGTGATTAGGTTTTTGTGTGACTCCTTGCCTTTAGGAGTCAATCTCATGGAACAGTTCTAGGGAAAATTGGGTCTAAAGAATATAAATGAAGCAGTACCTAATAATGACATTACTGTGACATGCAACACTTGA
>CAUYRT010029722.1:0-26623 GCA_963574885.1 Lepilemur ruficaudatus
GCTGTGGCATCAGTCTAGCTCGCAGCAACCTCAAACTCCTGGGCTCAAGTGATCCTTCTGCCTCAGCCTCCCAAGTAGCTGGGACTACAGGCATGCGCCACCATGCCTGGCTAATTTTTTCTATATATTTTTAGTTGGCCAGCTGATTTCTTTGTATTTTTAGTAGAGACAGGGTCTCGCTCTTGCTCAGGCTGGTCTCGAACTCCTGAGCTCAAATGATCCACCGGCCTCAGCCTCCCAGAGTGCTAGGATTACAGGCATGAGTCACTTCACCCAGCCTGATTGCAAAATAAATTTATTAAATGAGTGAAGTAACTTAGTCCATCAGTGGGTTTTGGGGGCGTGGCTGTTTTTTTGTTTTGGAGACCAGGCCGCACTATGATGCCCAGGCTGGAGTGTGGTGGCTATTCACAGTTGCTATCATAGCATACTGTGGCTTCGAACCCCTAGGCTCAAACAATCATCCTGCCTCAGCCTCCCAAGTAACTGGGACTATGGGTGTGTGCCACTGCACTCAGCAGTGCTTTAGCTATGAGCCAGCAGATTAGTATATTAAGTAACTCAAGGGATTTTTTTAAAAGGCCAAACATAATAAAAACATGGCTTCAGTCCCATTGCCTCAGTATCCTGGTGTTCATTCTTCCTGGGCACACTTACCTTAGTATATCCTAAATTAAGACAACAAAGGAGCAGGTTCTCCCACAGTTTGGGTGCCCAGGTGCCAGAAAAGCAAGGCCATGGTTGGTTTAGTAGCAAAACTCTTCTCGTAACAGCATGTGTGGAATCATACTGCAAAGAGTCAACTGATACTTGTCTTTGCAGACAGAAAGCCTCCAGAAAAGTAGTGTGTACTGGCTAATAGTACTATAGAAAATAGAATAAGTACTATAGTTATATTAAAATATATTATGCCATTCTACATAGTACCATGTTTCTTTTGAACTTTTGGTGATGTATAGTACTATATATACGTTCTATACAATGGTACTAATAAAATTAGATTACAGGATTTGGAGTATGAGCATATGGGTCAAGTCCAGGCTTGTCTAATACGAATCACCAACTTCTCTGAACCTCAGTTTTCACAAGTCTAAGACCGACATCCTAGAACCTGGTCCCTGGCAGGGCTGCTGCCGGGATTAAGTGAGATCATCCAAGTGGGAGTGCTGCTTTGTTTACTATAAAGTGCCAGTCACGTGCTAGTTATTTCTGTTATTTTGTATTCCCCGGGAAGGTAACCTCTCCCATGATTATGGTTACATCCAAATGGTGGAACAGCTCACAAACCAACTCTGTTTCAAGAAGGCTCAGTCATCTTTAATCTTGGGGTCCTTGCTAGGGCCTGGGATTTGGATGTGCCACCACAAGGTGGCACTAGACAGTAAGTGCCCTTTATTGGCCGACTCCCATCTTAATTATAGTTACATAGTGTCCATTTTTATTGTCATTGAAGAAGAAAAATATATTTGTCACAAATATGCTTTGTACATCAACTTTAGCTGACAAGATCAGTTTGGGCATCACTGTGGAGATAAGAAAATAAGGGTGCTTTTACCTAACAGTCTACTGGCTACCTACTGAAAGCATTTGTTTTCAACTAAATTTGGGCAACATTTTTTAGGCAATGCTGTGGTGGGCTCTAAAAGGGTCTGCAAGGCCCCAGACACATTGGGGAGCATAAATACATGCTGGATGCCAATCAAGGATCCTAAAATTTTTTTCCAGTGGGTAAATAAAATACCCCTTTGCACCTCCCTTGTCCCTAAATGGTTCTGTGGATTTGCTTTTACTGTGCATGGGATTGAGGCCAAAGCAAGAGAAAGGGCTGCAGCATGGACCCTTGTCTGCCTCACACATTAGTCATAGTTATCCTTGGTAACATTTGGTTCCCTGTTTCATAGTTGTCAACCAAGGAAAGGAAAATTGTGAAATAGATCAAGCAAACCAAGAGTGCTTTGTAGGACCATGTTTTCTGTTGGCGAGCAAATATTCCATATAAATTCAAGTTCTACTAAAACCACACGTTCCATTAAAAATAAAACTATTAGATCTTTCTTCATTTTGCCTGCTGTCCTTCTCAAAACGTGTAGCATTTCGTTAAATAATGTTGGGTGGGTCACTATGGCTGGAATGCAGGCAGGGTTAGGGTGAGAGGATGGAGGATGGTGGGAGACATGGCTGGGAGGCAGGGAAACAGCCCCAGCCACATGTTCACTAAGCCAGAATAGGATAACTAGGAAACCAAAACACAAACAGAGCATCAGAGAAAGAAAAAGGAGGAAGGAAAGACATGGAAAACTTGAGTGTGACAACTGTGGCCATCGCTTGGAAAGAATATTTCCACATTTTCACAGCAAAGACATCATATTCTCTGGTCTGCGGCATGGCCTTGGAGATGAGAACATGACACATAGCTCCTTGGAGTATCTTGCCAAACATGTCCAAATCTACAAGAAAAATATCAAGACTGGCGAAATGAGACAATTTCTGAAGGAAATACAACTGCTAACAAGATGGGGAAAATGGTCAGTTCTAATTGGAAGTAATTGTAAATTAAATTGAGACTCTCTATTTTTGCCTATCAAACTAAGAAAGTTTAAAAAATAATACTTAATGCCGGTGAAGGAATGGAGAGACGTAATGGAGGTACAAAAAGTATGGTTTTCTAAAATAACACTGTCTACTAGAACTTTCTGTAATGATGGAACTATTATTTATCTGCGTTGTCCAATATGGCAGCCATTAGCCACATATGGCGATTAAGAACTGCAGATAGTGGCTAATGCAACAGAGGAACTAATTTTTTAATTACGTTTACATTTACATACTAACATAGGCAGAGATCTAGACAAAAAGAGGCATCGTATCAAACTCCTTAAATGTATATGCAGTTTTTGATCCAGGATGTCTTGCAATCCAGTTTAAGGAAATAATCAGAGGAATTTATACAAAGATTTTCATCATGGTGTTATTTAGAACAGTGGAAAGGTGACAACAACTCAAATGTCTATACAGGAGATTGGTTATATGAATTATACAATAAGAATATTGTACAATCATCAAAACATGCATAATGTCATGTACATAAATAAGAATATAAAACTGTACATAAATACAGTTTCAATTATGCTTAATGATAAATATTATAAAAGGATAGGAAGATGATATATGGAGAAAGAAACCTCACACACAAGAAGGAACCAATCCAAAATGGTTATAGTATTTGTTTCAGGGTTCAATTATAGCTGATAATTTTTCTTCTTTATATTTTTCTGAAATTCCTGTTTTCTGTAATAAGCATTTATTACTTTTACATTTCAAAAAATAAAAAAAGTATTCTGCATCCTCAGAACTTCTTTCTGAAGCTCAAAAGTTAAGTGAACTAAAATCCTTGTGAAAAATCTACTAGAAATGCCATTTCAACCTTTAAGATTCTTACCCACCAGGAGCTAGAAGGACACCAGCAATAAGAATGGGTGCTCTTAGAATATTTTCTTTGTTCTGTAGGGACAAAAGGAACTTTCTTTCCACCCTCTGAAGGTTCAATAATTTGAGGCTCTGGAATAAACTTGACAGTAAGCACATTAGCAGGAAAAAGACGTACAAATTTATTACGTGCACATGTGCCCAGGAGCCTCCCAAAGTATGAGACTCCCAGAAGGGCCAGATGATTGAAGTTTGTATACCATCTTGAGGCCACAGAAAGGAATAGGGACTGGGGCTTCTGGGGGTCGGGGTTAGGGGGGGAGGTCCAGACACAAGTCGAGGGAAAGGGGGAGGGAAGGAAATGCCCAGCCAGCAAAGGTGATTGTCAAGGTACGCAGATAAATTCTCTCAAGTAGCATCCCCCAGAAGAACAGGTGACTGCCTTGGTAATCTCTGCGAGGTGTCTATACCCCCAATCTCTTCTTCCTTTGGTATGATCTTTCCTAAATCCATCTTTAGGAAGACAAAGGGGCCTCAGAGAAAGCCTTGGCTGGCATTTGCTGTTTACTAATGTAGATTTCCTTTATAGGTATATATTTCTTTTACAAAAGGAGAGCTTTTCACAGCTATTTCTGTATCTGCAGTTTTCCTGAATAGCCATCTCGAAATATGCCAAAGAAGTTTATTTTGGGATGGCATATTTCAGTCCTCCACAGTCATATTTTGGGGCAGTGTGTCCTTCACCCCAACAGTTCCCAGGTACTGGAATGTCATGGTGAGTTGCCTCTAACTAGGGGTATTTTCATCTGTTGGGCTGGGTCCTCCATGGCTACTATGAATTTAGAAATTCATAATCTTTAGTTTGAGGAAATTTACTTACTGATTCCCTACCATTCCAACATCCCCCCCGCCCGACACACACACACATTTTTTCCTCTCTCTGGAACTCTTATTGCTAAAATGTTGAACGTCCTGAACTGATGATACAATTTTACAATGTATTCTCTCCTTCTCTGCCATTTCTCTTAAGTGTTTTGCTTTCTAGGAGATTTAACTCAATCTTTTCATTGAGTTTTTAATTTCTACTTTTATATTTTTAAATTCTGAAGGAGTAAAGGGAACTTTACCCCAAAATATGGCTCCTTGATATGAGTATTTTGAATTAAAGGCCTTTAGAGATCAACAGACACTGGAAGAGACTTTCCCCCATCTTCATAAAGACCACATAGACACACCAAGGAGAACAACTGTTTTTCCTTCCCCTCTCTGTTAGCTCATTATGTACTGCAGAAACGACCAGCTCCCAAAGAGAACCACTGACGAGTTAATCTCTCTTCCCAGCTCCATTCATTCTCTCTAGTAATCATTTATTGTCCCCAACAGAACTACTATATTGCTCATCTCCCCCTGGCCCCCCGGAGTGCTGGGATTACAGGCATTTCGTGTAGCCTCATTTCTTTTATTAATCTGCATTTTGTGAGTCGATTTTCACTAAACCTTAAGAGGTTGAAGGGGAAGTTTGGCCCCTTGGCCCCTACAATTCCAAGAAGCTCTTTCTTATTCCTTCTGTCAACTCGAAGAAAGAAACTAAGGCAAAATTAATATAAGTAGAGAGTTTATTTGGGTCAAATTTGAGGACTGCAAATTTGGCTTGCATATGTGCTCTGATGAGCAGCAGTTACAAGTGGGTTTTTCAAGGACAAAAGAGGCAGTTCCTAAGTTGAACATAAGCTATTGATTGACTATATATTGTTCTTTGTGTCACAAATTTCAGGAACATGAAGAGAATGGGCGAGGGTCACATTGTGCAACTTGTGATAGCATTTTAGGTAATTTATCAACTAGTCTGGAAACCATGGAGAAAGAAAGAAAGGATGAAATGCCTTTAAATAATTTCCCCCAGCCATGGGCAGGGGAAGGGTGCAGAGGGGAGGCATGACTCGTTCTCAGGTGTCTCGAGCCTGATGCATGATATTAATATATTCTGCATACCATCCATTCTTCAGACTGCTCTGAGCTACTTTTCTTTCTCATTTCAATGTTCATTTTTTAAATATTATAGTAACCTTGTTTCACAGATGCAATGTCTTCTTTTATCTCTCTAAGTCATGTGTTTTCCAAAGGGGCAATGTCATACCCATGCAACAGAGGTAAAGGTCTAAAAAAGGGCAACACAATGTTTTACAAGTTGTCTCTTTAAAACCCCTCCCCACTTTCTGGGAATTAAACTTGCATTCCTTCCCCAGGCCAGTGATCAAAGGGGCAGAAAAATGTTCTTTGCTGTTTGTTCTCTGTTATCTTAAAACAGAATGTCCAGACAAGGATCACAAAGTCTTAGTTACTGGAGATAAGGTCACAATGGCCCAAGACTGAAATCACCAATTATAGTTAAGCAACAATAGCCCAAAACTGTGACATGTGACACTGGTCAAGTAGGCCCAAGCCCTGCTGCCAAAAACTCCCCTTTAAAAAAGCCCTGTAGTTCTGCTTAAAGACAGGATGTTGGTCTTTGAGATGCTAGTCCACCACCCTCCTCATTTGCTGGCAAATTAATAAACTTATCTTTCCTTTTTCCTTAGACCACTTGTCCTTGTTCTTTGTGCTCATTGATTTGGCCTTGGGGACAAGTACTGAGCTTTCAGTAATACCCCAAGGGGGCAAAAATTGGTTCTTTGAGGATTGGCAAAAAAATCTTATACAATAATCTGTGGCCAAAACTCAACCCTGTCCAACAAAAGCATGTTTTGAATATTTAATTTCTCTCTGCATAGTTCTTCTTTTATTGTTTCATATTTAAAATCATTTTAAATATAAGACCTTTCCTGTTTGGGTCTCTACCCTTATTAGGGGCTTTGCTTAGATGTGTGATGATCCTTGGTTTTCCATTCCTATTTTTAAATGGGGAGCTAAAAAGCTGCTTGGAAGTTCTGAGTGCATGAGGAGCAGTTGTCAGTATGGACTTCTCTTTATGGTGATCCTGCTGGGCAGTTGTATTAAATGACCCACGGAAAATAACCTTCCAGCATGGTACTATTTTCAGAATAGTATCCCACTTTTGATTTTGCCTGGTATCCCCTTATCCAGAGACCTTTTGTTTTCAACTTCCAATCTTGCTCTTGGGTGGGGGATGTACCATTGTCTGACTGTGTGGACTGGGGGAGAGAATCAGGGGGTCTAACTGCTTCTCATAGACTTCCAACCAATCTTCCTGTTTCAGTCCCATATGCACCCCCATTTCTAGAGACAGCTGGT
The DNA here is from genome assembly GCA_963574885.1 of Lepilemur ruficaudatus. Taxonomy (NCBI): domain Eukaryota; kingdom Metazoa; phylum Chordata; class Mammalia; order Primates; family Lepilemuridae; genus Lepilemur; species Lepilemur ruficaudatus. The sequence continues at coordinate 6,679 of CAUYRT010029722.1, forward strand.
GCTACCAAATCCTGAGCCACAAAACCGCTGGGAGTTCTCAGTGTTACCAAAATGTACTTGGGAGCACTCACCCAGCACGCAGGAAAAAAACCAAAGACTTGTGACCGGGCACGGTGGCTCACGCCTGTAATCCTAGCACTCTGGGAGGCCAAGGTGGGTAGATCCTTTGAGCTCAGGAGTTTGAGACCAGCCTGAGCAAGAGCAAGACCCCGTCTCTACTAAAAATAGAAAGAAATTAGCTGGACAACTAAAAATATATAGAAAAAATTAGCCGGGCATAGTGGCGCATGCCTGTAGTCCCTGCTACTCCGGAGGCTGAGGCAAGAGGATCACTTGAGCCCAGGAGTTTGAGGTTGCTGTGAGCTAGACTGATGCCACGGCACTCTAGTCCGGGCAACAGAGTGAGCCTCTGTCTCAACAACAACAAAAAACCAAACACTTGTTATCAAAACTTCAAGGGGTATTTTGGCCCGCGTCCAGTTACTTGTCACACAAAGATCCAAGTATTGAGACAAAGATTGCCAAGAAAGAAAGGAATTTATTTACTATGGAAGAGGTCTTGTCAGGAGAACAGGAGAAACTGCTTCAAATCCATCTTTCCCACTAATGGAGATGGAAGGAGCTCAGGAAATTTCACCCCAAAATATGAGTCCTTGGTATAAAGAATATTTTGGATTAAAGGCCCTTCAAGATCAAAAAGCACTGGAAGACGCTTTTCCTCTATTTGCATAAAGCAGACTGATCAAAAGAACAATTGACTTCCCTTCCCCTCCCTGTTATCTCATTATATTGCAGGAAAAATGATCAAGAATGCAACCTGACCTGGCCTAAATCATTTTACATATAATACCTTTCTCTCTGGTTTGTTTATTTGTTTTGAGACAGGGTCTTGCTCTGTTGCCAGGGCTAGAGTGCTGTGGCGTCATCATAGCTCACAACAACCTCAAACTCCTGAGCTCAAGTGATCCTCCTGCCTCAGCCTCCTGGATAGCTGGGACTACAGGTGTGTGCCACCACGCCCAGCTAATTTTTCTGTTTTTTTACAGAGACAGGGTCTTGCTATGTTGCCCAGGCTTGTCTTGAACTCCTGGCTTCAAGTGATCCTCCCACTTCAGCCTCCCAAGTCATGGGAATTACAGGCATGGACCAAGTAAGGGTTTTTTTTTTTTTTTTTTTTTTTTGAGACAGAGTCTCACTCTGTTGCCCAGGCTAGAATACCGTGGCATCAGCCTAGCTCACAGCAACCTCAAACTCGTGGGCTCAAGCAATCCTTCTGCCTCAGCCTCCCGAGTAGCTGGGACTACAGGCACGTGCCACCATGCCCGGCTAATTTTTTCTATATATTTTTAGTTAGCCAATTAATTTCTTCCTATTTTTAGTAGAGACAGGGTCTCGCTCTTGCTCAGGCTGGTTTCGAACTCCTGACCTTGAGCGATCCACCCGCCTCGGCCTCCCAGAGTGCTAGGATTACAAGCATGAGCCACCATGTCTGGCCCAAGCAAGGGTTTTTAAAGGCAAAGGTATATTTCAGGAAAGCAGAAGTTATAGACAAAATTGCAAATCAATACATGCAGGTTATACACTGGTTTGGCCCCAAAAGGAGGAACATATTAAAGCAGAGGCTTTAAAAGAATCCACAGATTCTTTGATTTGCAATTGGTTAAGGAAGCAAGGCTCTATCTAAAAACTCAGGGCCAGTGATAAGAATGCTAAAGTGTGGCCTGTGGGCAGGACTCTCTGCTATCCATCAGGAAGAAATCTAGAACAAAGAAAGGAGGTCAGAGTTCAGTCCTCAGTTCCTTGGCAGTTGGCATTTTCCATCTGGTGGGGGTCAGGGTTTCTGAAAAACAACTCAGGAACATACCTAAAGATGTTACCTTTTAGTTTCTATAGGGAGCCAGAACACTGTACTATTCTGAATTGCTTGGGGGGCTGTCTCAGTTATTACCATCTTCTTGCTTATCAGGTTGCTCTTTACTTCTCAAGACTAGCTAAATGCAGGCCCCTAAGAGGGGTCCCAGCTCTGCCCCATCAATGCAAACTGACTTGCTCTAGTCTTTCACCACAACTGGCGTTAGACTCAGCTTCTTGAGTCTGCTAAGTCAGCTGCTATTCATACTCTGCTTTTCAGGCCCTCAAATTTTTGAAATGAAAGTTTTTATTTTTAATTTACAGATAATAATTATATACTTTATGGGGTACAATATGATGTTTTGATCTAGGTTTACACTGTGGAATGATTATACCCAGCTAATTATGTGGTGTTAGGATATATACATTGGTTTTCACCCACGGTCCCTGGCTCATAACTCCCACAGTCTCTGTTATAATGTTGGGGCGCTGCAGGGCTCGGGAGATAGAATCTCTCTCTCTGACCTTCTGTCCTTCTTTCACCTGCTCCAGGCAGGACACTAATCTGATTGTGGGTCAAAAGACCCTGATTCCAGAGAGCGTCCTGCAGTAAGGAATGCTGCACAGAGAGGCCAAGAATAATCTGAGCAGACAGGCCTTGCTGGGTCTAGATCATGTGCATTCTGTCCAGTCACCTTTCTACACGGGTGTCAATCATGACTACACAATGAAGCCTCCATGCAAACCCAAGAGGACGGAGAGCTTCCACATAGCATGCCCAGGGAGGGCATGGAGGCTCCGCACCCCTCCCCTTGCCCCTCGACCTACACGTCTCTTCATCTGTATCTTTTGTAATATCCTCTATAAGAAACTGGTAAATGTAAGTATTCCCTTGAGTTCTGTGAGCCGCTTCAGCAAATTAATCGAACCCAACGGGGAGGTCGTGGGAACCTCAACTTGAAGCCAGTCCGTCAGAAGCTCTGGAGACCTGATCTTGTGACCAGAGTCTGGGGGCATTATCTTGGGGACTGAGCCCTCATCCCGTGGGATCTGATGCTATCTCCAGGTAGATAACATTGGAATTGAGTTAGAGGACACCCAGCTGGTGTCTGCAGTGTGGTGTGTGGGGAAAAAAATCCACATTTGGTCACAGAAGTCCTCTTCTGTGTTGATTGTTGTGCATTTTAGAGGAAAGCACGGTTTGGGGAGTGTTATTCCCAAAGCAAATATCCGTCACCTCACATACTTATTTTTTTGTCATGAAAAGTTTAAAACCTATACTTTTTTAAAATTTTATTTATTTATTTATTTTTTTGAGACAGAGTCTCACTCTGGGCTAGAGTGCCGTGGCGTCAGCCTAGCTCACAGCAACCTCAAACTCGTGGGCTCAAGCAATCCTTCTGCCTCAGCCTCCTGAGTAGCTGGGACTACAGGCACGTGCCACCATGCCCAGCTAATTTTTTCTATATATTTTAGTTGGCCAATTAATTTCTTTTTCTTTTTTTTAGTAGAGATGGTGTCTCGCTCTTGCTCAGGCTGGTCTTGAACTCCTGACCTCGAGCGATCCTCCTGCCTCAGCCTCCCAGAGTGCTAGGATTACAGGCATGAGCCACCGCGCCCAGCCTAAAATCTATCCTTTTAACATTTTTGAAGGGGTTGGAGCCAGGAAAAAGTTTCCCCTTCATTGTCTGAAGATTCACTGAAAAATAAACTCACGAAATACAGATTAATAAGAGAAATGGGCTGGGTATGGTGCCCAGCGAATCCCAGCACTTTGGGAGGATCACTTGAGGCCAGGAGTTTGATACTAGCCTGGGTAACATGGTGAGACCCCCATCTCTACAAAAAATTTAAAAATACTTAGCCGGGTGTGGTGGCGTGCACCTGTCGTCCTAGCTACTCAGGAGGCTGAGGTGGGAGGATGGCTTGAGCTCAGGAATTCAAGGCTGCAGTGAGCTATGTTGACACCACTGTACTCTAGCTGGGGTGACAGAGTGAGAGTCTGTCTCAAGGAAAAGAAATACAATATAGTCAACGAACATTATGTCTAGGAAAAAATGTATTTAAAATTTTAATAGAATGTTCATGTAATAATGATAAGTAAAAAAAGCTAGATATAAAATTAGGCAGTCTTTTCTGAACTACATAAAAATATGCACAGAAAAATATACTGGACGGCCGGGCATGGTGGCTCACGCCTATAATCCTAGCACTCTGAGAGGCCGAGGTGGGTGGATCGCTCAAGGTCAGGAGTTCGAAACCAGCCTGAGCAAGAGCGAGACCCCATCTCTACTAAAAGTAGAAAGTAATTAATTGGTCAACTAAAAATATATAGAAAAAATTAGCCGGGCATGGTGGCGCATGCCTGTAGTCCCAGGTACTCGGGAGGCTGAGGCAGAAGGATCGCTTGAGCCCAGCAGTTTGAGGTTGCTGTGAGCTAGGCTGATGCCACGGCACTGTAGCCCGGGCAACAGAGTGAGACTCTGTCTCTAAATAAATAAATAAATAAAAAGAAAAATATACTGGCAAGAAGTTTAGTACCATAAAATGTTAATATTTTTCTGTACAACAACCAGAAGCTCAGAGGTAGCATTAGGTAGATAACAAGGGGGAAAGTTGGTGCTGTCACCTTGGTGCAATTGCCCAACCTAGGAAGAAAAACATGGGTGGACCCCAGGCCCTCATCTTGGTCCTGCCCCACCCTAATCCTCTCCATACCTGGGAGAGGAGGAAATACCCTATGAATCTGCCAATCATAAATAACAGTGCGCCAGCTGCAAAAGAATGCAGAGGACTCTCCAGCCCATGGGCCAGGCAGCATAGGCACCAGAGAGTCTGGAGACTGACCTAGAACAACCTGCAAGTGTAGTAAGACTCAGGTCACGCAACTCCCTGCTGTCTAATCAAAGTGGTTGCATGGTGACATCGGAGCCACTAGGCAGGTCCCAATCCCCTAATCCAGTACTATAAAACAAGATGCAGAACATAACCATTCCCTTTTTTGGCCCTTCCTTCTGCTCTTCATTTGCTGCGATGATGCGTTGGTTGTCATCTGTGGCATGTGTATCACACTCTGTAAACATATATATAATGTCTCGCTCTTGCTCTATGATCCTATCTTTCTCTCCTCAATAAACCTCGTTTTCGTGCTTGCCTTACTTGGGTGTGTCTGATCATTCTTTGGCTATGAGCTTGCCAAGAACCAATGTTTCAGACTGAAAACTGACAGTAGCACTGGAGGTCAGATTAGGAAGGGAACTGGTTATCCAGGAGTCCACAGAGCAGAGAATGGGCGCTCTGAGGGAAGGCAGCGGGAGTTAGGAAAAGGGAACAGCATGGCGCACGGAGTACAGGAGTAGCAGAGAAGCCTGCTCCTCGGGGAGGGTATCGGAGTCGGGAAAAGAAGTGACTTTCCACGTCAGCCAAGATATCTGAGTTGACACGGAACATCCTGTTACAGGCGTACTTTGTATGGGGAGACTTCAGCTGAGACATTTGCCGTGACTGTCCTGACTTTAGCGTGGCAGCAACATGTGGCAGGAAACCTCTTAACACTGGCAGTCAGCCGCCCTACAAGCCACATTCTACCTCTGTTTCCTAACCTTGGCTGGCCTTGGTGAAGTACCTGGGAATGGATCCGTCTCTTGTTAGACATTTCTGCAGCGCACAGTTGGGCAGAAATCCATTGACCAATGAGTACTTTCGTGCGAAATAGAAAAGGGGGCTGCTCTGGGCAAATGTAGCCCTTGTAGCTTGGGGTAGCCCTTTTGGCAGAAGTCACCCTTCAGTTAGGCCCGAGCTGGGGCACACCGCTTGGCAAGCAGGGCCATGGCTTGGTTTCAGGCCCTCATCCCCTTGGCAGGCACCTTTGTGCAGTGCACAAATCACACAATGCGGGTAGGTGGCAGGCCTGCTGTGAGACTCCAGAGAGATCTGTTTCTTGTCCCAGATGCCTCTAACAGCAGCAGTGACAGACAACGCAAAACTCACTTTTTTTTTTGAGACAGAGACTCGCTGTGTCGCCCTGCCTAGAGTGCAGTGACATCATCACAGCAACCTCAAACTCCTGACTTCAAGGGATCCTGCTGCCTCAGCCTCTTGAATAGCTGGGATTACAGATGTGCGCCACCACACCCAGCTAATTTTTTTATTTTTTGTTTTTCTTTCTTTTTTTCTCCCAGAACACATGTAACATGCAATTTTTTAATTTTTTATAGAAATGGGACCTCACTATGTTGCCCAGGCTGGTCTCAAACTCCTGGCCTCAAGCAATCCTCCTGCCTTGGCCTCCCAAAGTGCTGGGATTATAGGAATAAGCCACCTTGCCCATCCTCAAAACTGTTGATCACTGAATTATATATTTTTGTCAAGAAACTGTGCCTGCCGTGTGTGTGAGATCCAAAATAAACACCGGATTTTTAATTTTTTCACACCGAATAAGGACTTACTGAAAATAGATGAAAAAGAAATAAGAAGACATCTGGAGGGGAACTAGTGTAGCCAAGGATGGGACTGGAGGTGGAGCTCAGCCCTTTGATTCTGATTTTCTGATTGCAAGGAAAAGAAACCACCAGCCAGCACTGGCATGGAGACCACCTGTTTCTTTTTTGTTTGTTTTCTTTCTTTCTTTTCTAATTGAGGATTGCTATAATCCACCTGTTTCTTTACAGCAGCCCCTTAATCCTGGTCAGCGCTGTCAAGATCACCTTGTCAGCCAGTCTGTCTTCACTATTGTCACTGTCTGACCTCCCTCACTCCTTCTGCATCTCGGACGAAATGTACACCAGATTTTTTATTTGTTTTTTATGTCTTTTATCTGCTCTTCTGTATTTCCTCTCTTTTTATCTCTTGGAAGTACATTCTTCAGACCTATCTGCCAATACCTTACTTCTCTCTTTAGTTGTATTTCTTTTGCTGTTAAATCTATTCATTGAAGTTAGTGTCTATGTATGTACATATGTATGTACATATTTTGGTTATTGCATTTTTTCTTAGAAGTTCTATTTACTTTTTATAAATTATATTGCTTTTAATAATTTCCAAGTTCTTAAAGATATCAATAAGTTTGCCTTCTAAAAATAATCTATCCAGGTGCAGTGGCTCATGCCTATAATCCTAGCACTCTGGGAGGCAGAGGCTGGAGGATTGCTGGTTCAAGACCAGCCTGAACAAGACTGGGATCCCCGTCTCTATTAAAAATAGAAAAAAGTTAGCCGGGTGTGGTAGTATGTGCCTGTAGCCCCAGCTACTCAGGAGGCTGAGGTAGGAGGATTGCTTGAGCCCAGGAGTTTGAGGTTGCTGTGAGCTAGGCTGAGGCCACAGCACCCTAGCCCCGGTGACAGAGCAAGACTCTGTCTCAAAACAAAACAAAAAAAAATAGGAAATCCATCAAGGAATCCATTCTGTCAATACATTTAAGAAGTAAAATCCCATTGCCACATGAAGTGTGTTTAGGATTGGATGCCTGAGGCGGGCTTGATCTCCACTTTGGCACAGGCATCCTCATTCTCTGTTGTCTCTCACTAGCTGGCTGCACGCATTCCCTGACCTGCTGGTCTCCAAGGCATGTCAGTTTGTGACACCTGCTTTACTGCCAAGTCAGGCCTGGCCTAACCTTGCCGGGGCCACTTTTCCCCTAGAGGGCTTGATCAGGTCCTTTGGAAGTTGACGACGAAGATGTTACCGTCACCTTCTCATTTTTCGGCAGGCAGAGCTGGCAGGGGAAACCACGCTGCTTCCTTAGTCCATGGATATCCTGCTTCAGATAAGGTTGCCTCTTCTCAACCCTGAAAGAAGCGGAAGAGAGAGGGCAGGGGCCCACCTAATGTGCCCGGGAAACAGATGGGTTTCCTGCCCCGCAGACGTCCTTGGCTTGCCTTCACGCCTCTGTGGCTCACCTACTCTGCCCAGCATTTCCGTACTTCATTGGCTTAATCATACCAATCTCTCCTGGAGCTATGAGCTTCTGATATCTTTCCAATAAATTCTCATTATGTTTAGATATCCAAAGTCAATTTTCACTGCCCTCTGCCCTGGAATGTGATGGGGCATGCGTGGAAGGAGCAGCCTCGCTGGGAGGCTGCTGCTGCAGCCTGAGACAGACCACAGCAAACCATCTGCTGACCCCAGGCTGTGCTTAATCATTGGAGCCATTCCTCAAAGACATCTCTGCAATCAGAACCTATCCCTGCAACTCAGATACACAGCAATTACTTGCCAGAAAAAAACATATATTTATGCTGAAACAATCGTAATTACAGGGCAACTCCTCTTCTTGCCTTCCCTAAATCTTGATTGCCCTAACAATTAACTCCTGCAAACAAGTGATCTGCTCAGCCCACCTGCTCTTGCACGGAAGGGTGCTTGAATTTCTCAAAGCCCCTGCCTTCCTTCGATGTGCCCCCCTCGCTCAGTGTTGTAGACTTTCACAACCAACTTTTTATTAATATTTTATAGTGTGAGAGGTATAAAGTTCAGATAGATTTTTAGAGATGAGTTTCACATATTATAAATTATTTGATTACTTTGACATAACTTAGCTGTTTATCTGAAATCCTTTACCATTCTAGAGAAGGTGTATTGACTCACTCACCTATCCATTAATTCATTCTCTAGACACTTGTTGAATCCCTAGTACGTGCCACATCCCATGGTGGGCAGGCGCTGGAGGTACCGAGGGTAGAGGCACAGACCTACCCTCCACTGGGGAATGGTTGTCTGCAGATTCATGTGACTGGCTCCTTATTGGGCACCAACACCGACTCAGGTTTGTAAGCCACAGATCTAGATACTCTAACAGAAGGAAATGAAAAATTACATTTATTATTTACTCTGTGCCAGATACCGAGTAAGATATCTAATCTCATTTAGTTCTCACGACATCCTGGAAAGTGGATATGAATGTTCATTTTTGTTGATGAGGATATTGAGGCTGGAAGAGGTTACACTGTCTGCACCGTATTGTGTAGTCAGTTAATAGCAGAGTTAGGGGTGAAACCAGCCCTGCTTGACCTAAAAATCCATATTCTTTCCACTCCACCATAGTTAAAATGTAAAGAGGTAGATCAAACTCAAATAGAAAGCCCTTGGGCATGTGCTCAGTCATCAGGCAAAGAAGAGAAAGGTGTGCCCTGTAAGGAGAAGAAGGAAGTCACACATCAGCGAAGGTGAAGTCTCAAAAACAATGAAAACAGGCTGGGCGCGGTGGCTCACGCCTGTAATCCTAGCACTCTGGGAGGCCGAGGCGAGTGGATCGCTCAAGGTCAGGAGTTTGAAACCAGCCTGAGCAAGAGTGAGACCCCAGTCTCTACTAAAAATAGAAAGAAATTAATTGGCCAACTAAAAGTATATAGAAAAAATTAGCTGGGCATGGTGGCGCATGCCGGTAGTCCCAGCTACTCAGGAGGCTGAAGCAGAAGGATCGCTTGAGCCCAGGAGTTTGAGGTTGCTGTGAGCTAGGCTGACACCATGGCACTCTAGCCCAGGCAACAAGAGTGAGACTCTGTCTCAAAAAAAAAAAAGAAAAAACAATGAAAACAGTAACAAACACAAAAGAACATCATGGAAAAACCCTGCAAGCTCACTTCACAGAATGAGTCATCCTGAAAGACTTTGGAAAAAGATTAGAAAATGGATGGGCTCTGGAATCATCACTTATCTGAACTGTTTACTTGCCAGAGGCTGTGTGTTTATCATCCAGCTGCCTGGGGGAGGGAGGAGCGTTCTCCTGGGGCTTCTAGTTAAAGCCAACCAAATGGCGCCCTCGGCTCCTGGGTCGGGAGAGGAGCCCTTCAGGTCCCTGCAGCGCAACCTGGGTACCTGTACATACGGAATATTGGCAGGCCAGAGGGCGAAAGAAGCCACAAAAGAAAGAGGAGAGATTTTTTAGCCATGTTCATTTTACTTGAAAATTATTCGAATAACAAGCATTAATGTATTCTGGAAGAGACAGCCAGTTATACACAAAGTTTTAAGACAAACACAAGTCTTCAATTTTGGTGGGCCCTGCAGGCTTTGTTACTAGACTCTCAAAGATCTATGATCTTTGGTGGGAACTACTTAGATACTCCATGCAGGCCTCTGGAGCTCATATAGTGCTCGCTTCGGCAGCACATATACTAAAATTGGAACGATACAGAGAAGATTAGCATGGTCCCTGCGCAAGGATGGCAAAAAACAAAACAAAACAAAAAAACTTATGTCTAATGAACTGCTCACCCTCCACCCTCAAATCAATTTTAACCAACATCTACTGAACTCTAGTCCTGGGCAAGGTATTCTTCCAGGTCCTGTTTAAGATTAATAAGATACTGTTCATGCAGTAGGCTCTAATATGTGTTCACAATGACTATCATAGAACGTGTTAATAGTAGAGGCACGTGGGAAGAGTTGTGGGTGCTTGGAGGAGGGTGACTAATTTCACCTGGGAGAGGGGCTATTAGAGAACTGTGCGAGGAAGTCTCAGCTGAGAGGCATTCACTCACTCTAGGCAGACACAGCATTTGGGTGCCTTCCCCGCCCCCAAATGTGAAGTGCGGCACATGCAGGAAAGCAGGGCATTTACTGTGACTGGGGGTGGGGAACATGGGAGTCATGGGTCTAATAGCTCTACATGGATCTCCAATTTGGGTTTCTGGAGCCAGCCAGGGATGTCTATCCTGAAAGCATCCTGCCATTTGGGTGGCTCAGCCCATTCCCGCCACTGGCTAGTGACAAAGAATTGACCATACCAACGTGAAACCTCCCCCATAGGATGGATGTGTATACAATTGACCCTTAAGCCAGCAGTCCCCAACGTTTTTGGCACCAGGGACTGGTTTCATGGAAGACAGTTTTTCCATCAGTGGGGTGAGGGGTTGGGAGATACAGGGGCGGAGCACAGGCCGTGATGCCAGCCGTGGGGAGCGGCTGTGAATACAGGTGAAGCTTTGCTCACTGGCTCACCTCCTGCTGTCCAGGGCAGGCTGGGGACCCTTCCTGAGTTTTATGATGGGCGGGGGAGGGCGGTGACGCGGATCTCAGGTGGTGATGCGCGCCCGGTTCCTAGCAGGCCACGGACTGGACCGGTATCGGGCAGCCTGGGGCTGGGGGACTGCAGCCTTAAACAACATAGGTTTGAGCTGCGCAGGTTCGTTCATATACGGACTTTTATTTTTTACAACCAACATTGGGGCATTCCCACCCTGCGTATATGGAGGGACGATTTTTTGTATAAGCAGGTTCCACAGGGCCGACTGCTGGAGTTTGGTATTTTGGGTGTACTGAGGGGGTCCTGGAACCAATCCCCTGTGAATATGGAGGAATGACTGTATTGCTATGTCACACTTTTGGGTAACATTTTAATAAGTGCATTTCAATATAAATGGTTTCCTTGTAATCCTGTGTGCTTTCTCTTATGCACTTAAAAATATTATTCTGGGAAAGAATCCATGTATGTATTAGGAAATCCTTCACTGACCACCAGAGGGGTTCATTGCTCAAAGCCCTGAAACGATGGAAGACATTATGTAACCTGTCTTCTTTCCATTTCCTTTCTCTCCACGTGGCAGCTCCCACATCAAGCAGGCGCTCTCAAACACCTCTGTGTGGAGGGCTGTGCGCAGACTCTGGACCCAGGCTGCTGGGGCTGGAATCCTGACCTCACATTTTCTAGCTGGGTTACCTTTGTCAAATTAGCTTAACCTCCCAGTTGCCTCCTCTGTAAAATGAGGACTCATCTCGTGGGACTGTTGTGAGAATGAGATTAATGTGTGTGAGCTTTGGCGTCTGGCTCCCTGCCCGGCTGCCTGCAGAGCACAGGCTGAGGGAGGCGCAATGGCCTCAGGTGAGACTTGATGGGTGGTCTCAGGTGAGCCGCCTGGAGAGCAGAGCCACTCTCTGCAGCTCTCGCTATTGGGGTTTCTTTTCCCTGGGTCTTACTCAGACCCAGAAATTTCTGTTAAAAAGTAATAGTAGAATCCTTTTAAAGTCTGTTGCTATCTAAAATTTTGGTAAATGTCTTAGTTGGGTTCCCACAGAATTAGACCCTGAGGCAAACAATTGGGTACAAATAGTATATTTGGGAAGTGATTCCAGGAAGCAGGGTGAGGGGTGGGGAAGGAAGATGGGGAAGAGAGAAAAGCCAAATAAGGTAGGTTGATGAGCAGGTTACCTCTGAGGGCAAGAGGTGACCACGTGAATACTTGGCCTTCCATGTACGCAGGGTTGGAATGCTCCAATGCTTGCTTTGGTTGTGAAAAATCCTCACATCAGTGGAGCTGTACAGTTCAAACCTGTGTTATTTAAGGATCGATCCTGCTGGGGACCCTCGGAGACCGAGGTGAGGAGGCTGGTGGATTGATTTGCCAGCTCCTATCCTTCATCTGTTGAGGGCTGTCCTGGGGGTGCTGCTTCCCAGCACTTCTGCCCTGTTTGTGGGCTCAGCGCTGCTATGGCAGAAAAGCCCCCAGGCAGTGAGACACAGGTGCCTGGAGGAGAAAGCCGGTGTGCACAGGCATTGTCTTCCAAAGCCACAGGTGACCGACATTGTCTGCTCCAGTGGGCATGGCTGATTAAACATAGCTGTCACTCATAAGCAAAAGAGACAGAAAGCACTGGCTTTGACTTTATTTGATTAAAATTGTAACCGAGAGAGGTTTGGCCCCAGCCTGGGTCTTTCAACTTCTCCTTCCTACCCACCCCACTGTGTCTCGGTCTGATTTTCATGGGTGATTCCTTTAGCGACTTATGAGTGGTTTAGTCTTTAAGGGTGTGTTTATCAGAAATTCCAGCTACACTCTTCAAAGCCCACATATTATGAGTAAACTTTTCAGTGATTTGGGGGAGTAGTCAGAAGATGTTCATTATTTTGGTACCTGCTTATTAGCAGGGAAAATTGAGTCCTGAAGTGTTTCTCTTTTGTTGTAGTCTGTTATTTAAACACAGCCCATGACTTGTGATGCAAAATATTAGGGCCGTGGGATGTTAGATTTATCTAGTTAGATTTCAGTACAAAATAGTGCCATAAAAGCTTATACTTAGTTAAATAAGTGAATGACTGTCATGGTGCTAAATTCCATAAAAAGCATCTGTCAGTTTCCGGGTGAGGGAGTGTGGATGCTGAAGAGCAAAGTTATCATTATTTTGAAAAGCACTGGATGGTAAAGAAAAAGAAATACAGAACACCGTGTTTTTATCTACTACATGAGCACAATGATATATGAATTATGTAGGTTTATAGACAAGAACAGGAAGATAAAATGGGGAAATGAATATCCTTTTGCCAATGCAGTCAATTTTCTTTTAAAAACAGGAGGCAAGAGAGATCAGCAGTAGCCTTAAAATCAAATCCGAGCGCTTTCAATGTGCTTTTCATTAACCTTGGCGACTTTTCTAGGCTCAGACCAAGTTACTAAGGAATTTCCCCAAATTTCCTACCACTCAGTTTTGTTTTCTCTAAAAGTAGGCCGACATATTGGGACTGGCAAGAAGAGCACTGTGAACAAGAATGAACCTCAGAAACAGTGCGCCAGGAGGACACCAGACACAAAAGACCACATATTGTATGACCTCAGGTATATGAAATTTCTAGAAAAGGCAAAGCTCAGTGGTCACCTAGTGGCTGCTGGGAACAGGGATTGAGCATAAATGGCACAAGGAAAATTTGGAGGTTAATGGAATTGTTTTAAAACCAGAATGTGGTGACGGTTGCACAATTGTATAAATTTAGTAAAACTCATCAAACTGTGGATTTTATGATATGAAAATTTTACAATAAAGCTGTTTAAAGGAGATTGAGAGAGAGAGAGAGAGAGAGAGAGAGAGAGAGAGAGAGAGAGAGAGACTGTGAATCCTGCACTGCACCCGCCCCATATCTAAAATAGAAGAAAACTTCCAGGCTGGGCGTGGTAGCTCATGCCTGTAATCCTAGCACTCTGGGAGGCCGAGGCAGGTGGATCATTTGAGCTCAGGAGTTCGAGACCAGCCTGAGCAAGAGTGAGACCCTGTCTCTACTGAAAAAGAAATAGAAAGAAATTAGCTGGACAACTAAGCATATATATAGAAAAAAATTAGCCAGGCACAGTGGCGCATGCCTGTAGTCCCAGCTACCCGGGAGGCTGAGGAAGGAGGATCACTTGAGCCCAGGAGTTTGAGGTTGCTGTGAACTAGGCTGACGCCATGGCACTCTAGCCCAGGCAATAGAGTAAGACTCTGTCTCAAAAAAATCCTCCTCAAACACACACTCTAAGAAAAAACTGTACTGGCCTTGTCAAGGCATCTCCAAGACAAGCCTCCTGACCTCCTTGCAACAGATTGCTTCCCTGAGCCCCTGCTAGTAGACAGGCGACAGCAGCACTGTCCAATAGAAATACGACGGGAGCCACGGACACACTTTTAAATTTTCTAGTAGGTGCAGTACAAACATAAGAACAGGTGAAATTAATTTTAAAAATACATTATCTTAAACCCAATATGTTCAAAGTATTGTTATTTTAGCATGTAATCAATATAAAAATTATTGAGATGTTTTACATTCTGTTTTTTATACTAAATCCTCCAAATTTGATAAATATCTTTTAGCACATCTCAATTTTTACTAGCTATACTTCAAATAGCCACAGGTGGCTGCTGTATTGGACAGTACAGCCCTAGAGGTATCCTGTATTACTGATGATAATCTAAAGACTTCAAGATTATTTGTAAAGAGAGAATGATTTTCACACAGAGATCCAGTCATAATTTGAAAAAACAACAAGAAAGGTATATGTTGATGTCTGTTCTATAAATGCACACTCATGTCCGTGATCTTCACTTTTTTATTTTATTTTAAGACTAGTCAAGTGTAGTAGTGAGGAGGGGGGAAAGTAGTAGAACAAAGAGTTCAATCTGTAACTGAATGTGAACAATCAAGTGGGATAACTCACTACCTTCAGACCAGCCTGTGATCTTCACTTTTGTCTTTTTTTTAGACAGAGTCTTACTCTGTTGCCTGGGCTGTAGAGTGCCGTGGCGTCAGCCTAGCTCACAGCAACCTCAAACTCCTGGGCTCAAGCGATCTTTCTGCCTCAGCCTCCCAAGTAGCCAGGACTACAGGCCTGAGCCACCATGCCCGGACAATTTTTTCTATATATTTTTAGTTGGTCAATTAATTTCTTTTTATTTTTAGTAGAGACAGGGGGTCTCGCTCTTGCTCAGGCTGGTCTTGAACTCCTGACCTCGAGTGATCCTCGGCCTCCCAGAGTGCTAGGATTACAGGCGTGAGCCACTGCACCCAGCCCGACTTTTTTAAGAACTAATTTTCACATGGCCCTGAGGAATTTTTTAATGTACTCAGGGAATTTCATTATCAGGTCTTGGCAGTTAAATCACTATGGTCTGCTCATACAGAAGGTGTTTGAAATTAACATGGCAAAAAAGCAATTTTGAGACTAGGACGTAAGGAGAGGATTTTAACTAAGATTAAAGGTCATGTCCTTTATCAGGAAACTGTATCCTGTCCTCATAAAGGAACAGTCGTGATAATCTACAGTAATAGATCTACCTGATTATTATAATTATTGAACTAAAGCTACTAGCAGTAGCTGGTAGAAATTACAATGTCACAGATAAAAACCTACAGTTTGGGAGAATCTTGGGGTCTTGGGTGGGCTTTTTTGGTTTGGTTTGATTGGGGGTGGGATAGAGGTTGTCCAGTTTGGGATAATACAATCATTTGAAGTATGGCCAGGATTCTTATTCTACAGCTTTTTGGTGGGTTCCCATGAGCTATCAATTGCAGGAGAATCTGATTTATCTTATGTTTTTGGAGACAGAATCTCTCTTCGTTGCCCAGGCTGGAGTGCAGTGGCATCATCATAGCTCACTGCAACATCAAACACCTGGGCTCAAGTGATCCTCCTTCCTCAGCCTCCTGAGTAGCTGGGACTTTAGGCACACACCACCATGCCAAGCTAATTTTTCCATTTTTTTATAGAGATAAGGGTCTCACTTTGTTCCTCAGGCTGGTCTCGAACTCCTGGTCTCAAGCAATCCTCCTGCCTCGGCCTCCCAAAGTGCTAGGATTATAGGTGTGAGCCACTGTGCCCGGCCAAGAACCCAATTTATTCCACAAAATATTTATTACCCAATTTTGACAATTGTACTTGTAGCTGACCACTCAGCTTGTTTGTGGAATTAAAATTGCTCTGGTGGCTGGGCACGGTGGCTCACGTCTGTAATCCTAGCACTCTGGGAGGCCGAGGCGGGAGGATCGCTCAAGGTCAGGAGTTCAAAACCAGCCTGAGCAAGAGCGAGACCCTGTCTTTACTAAAAAATAGAAAGAAATTAATTGACCGACTAAAAATATATAGAAAAAATTATCCGGGCATGGTGGCGCATGCCTGTAGTCCCAGTTACTTGAGAGGCTGAGGCAGGAGGATTGCCTGAGCCCAAGAGTTTGAGGTTCCTGTGAGCTAAGCTGACGCCATGGCACTCTAGCCCAGGCAACAGAGTGAGACTGTCTCAAAAAAAAAAAATTTGCTCTATGGCTGTAGCACCTGGAAAAATATTTCTTCCCTGGAAACACAATATCTCCTCTGTAGAGCCACAAATCTAAGTAAGAAAGAAAAAAAAACAGCCTCATCAAGTCAGCAGGAAGGAACGCAGGTGATTGATTTCTTGGTTATTGTTGATTGTTCTTGGAAATTCCCCTTTGGTAATGGTGACCTTTTGTTTTGCTCTTCCTTTCCCCAGTTAAAATTATGCTCTTGGGATGCAGGTGTCCTTACTCGGCCCAAATGCTTTTTTTTCCCTGTCTCCTTCTCCTTAATTTCTTTTCCTTTTCTCCTGTACAAGTAGATCCACAGTTGGGGGAAGTGTGGCCATTAGACCCACTGGGACTATTAGGGGCATCGTTCCATGGTGGGCCCCTCACACAAATGTCCAAAAAGGATAGAAGCCCTTACCCATGGTCCCTAAAATGAGTCCAGACCCCCTCCCACTTCACAGGTCTGTCTTGCTCGCTTTGTTCTCTCGCTCTAACCTTGGTTCGGGCTTCCCAGGCCTTCATGATCTGCTTTGAACATTTGTCCCTGTCTCAACCCACAGCGTTTTCCATTCCCACATTCTGCCTCCAGCCCCCAGCACTAGGACTGCGAGTAAGGAATACCTCCCCACTCCACGCTACAGTCAGCCAGTGCTCCTCCCCCAGCCACCAACGCATCCCGGCCTGGATGAACAGTCAGCTTGAAGGCTTAACTTGGTTACCAATGGTCAGAACTGAGTTCCCACTTCTTCAGCTTGAAGAACAGCTCTTGTCAATAGTGGCAGGTTCCCTTTTCGTTCTTGTTCAACAAAGGAGCAACTCTGTTTCTGAATGTTAAGCCCTCAAGACGTGCATTGATGCATATCTTAGTTTAGGTTCTCCCAAAGACAAAAACCTCAGGTAAAGACTCAGGTCTTGGGTGCAGATAACCTTTTTGAGAGGGGAAGCTAGGAAACAGGAGTGAGAGAGTAGCGAGAGCAAAAGGAGAAAAAAACCAGGAAGGGATATATTATTCCTCCGGTTACTGCTGCGGGCAGCCAGGGCTTGCTCTTGCTAGGGACCCTCTGAGGAATCATGTAGAATATATCCCAGAATTGTGCCTCTGAAGAACCAGAGGTGGGGGCCTTTTCCCACTGATTTTCCCTCCTCTCATGGTTGAGGGTTGCCCTGGGGATGTTAACACTTCCCTGCAAAAAAAAACAAAAACAAAAACCCTGAGGTGGAAAAGTTGAAGGGATCTACAGGTGACTGAAGTGGGCGCTGCCAGCATACGTGGAAATGTCCACTCTGGCCGCAGCTGGAATCCCACACTGGCTGAGGGGACGTGGCAAAGAGCCCAGATGGCATCTGCTGCTATTCACAAATAGTAATTCAAAGCTATTTTCCTCACCCACCTCAAAAAACAAAACCAAAACATTTAACAGTGGAAACAGCCCCATGACCTGATATAACTTCTGCTGCTGTTTCTTCACGCCAGGAAGATGGAACACTCAGAGACAGCAGCGTGCACACAGTCAGGGCGGGGCCGATGGAAAGAGCCCTTCCACTGGAGTTCCTCATCCTCATCTTCTAGCTCCTTCGTGTTCCCACGGTCAGTGAGTTTCACTAGCTAAAGTCACACCAAAAAGACGGTCAGTTCCAGCCCTGTTGTTTCACTCTTCCTCAGAGTCTTTAAGGAAGTTGATCAAGAGGTGGATGGGGCTTGGAGCTAGAACTTTCCCCTCTTGTCTAAGCTGAGGCTTTGAGAACATTCAAAGCCAAGCTGCAAACTGGTCCAAATGGGATCACAGTTATTTCCACAGTAGGACAATTCCTATGGTGATGTCTTCAAAGCTAGAGAAGACAAGGGTAGAAGTTCTTCCTCATTGTGGGGAACTCATTGGGAAGAACTCATAGGGGCAACCAAAGCAAGTCTGGATGACTGCCAAGAGCTTGGGTCTGGGCAGGGGAAAGGTTGGGGGGCTTAGCAGGAAGCTCTTGGGATGCCATGTACAGGAGACACCTCACCATGTCAACAGATGACTTTGTAGGCTGGGTGTAGTGGCTCACGCCTGTAGTCCCGGCCACTCGGGAGCGTAAGGTAGAAGGATCACTTGAGCCCAGGAGTTCAAACGCTGCAATGAGCTGAGATCACACTACTGTACTCCAGCCTGGGTGAGACAGTGAGATCCTATCTCTAAAATAAATATATAAATAAATACATTTTTTAAAATACACAAAAAATTGCCAGGCATGGTGGCTCACGCCTGTAATCCTAGCAGTTTGGGAGGCTGAGGCAGGTGGATCGTTTGAGCTGAGGAGTTCAAGACCAGCCTGAGCAAGAGTGAGACCCTGTCTCTACTAAAAATAGAAAGAAATCAGCTGGACAACTAAAAATATAAAGAAAAAATTAGCTGGGCATGATGGTGCATGCCTGTAGTCCCAGCCACTCGGGATGCTGAGGCAGAAGGATCGCTTGAGCCCAGGAATTTGAGGTTGCTGTGAGCTAGGCTGATCCCATGGCACTCTAGCCCGGGCAACAGAGTGAGACTCTGTCTCAAAAAAAAAAAAAGTTAAATGACTTACTCAGAGTCATGCGGCTTTATTAGTAGCAGAGCTGGGACTTTAAACTAGTTCACAGGCAAAGACGGAAGTATGGCTCCTGTTATGATTACATAGGTATCTTTCAATAGATCCAGGAAGGCAGGCAGCCTAACAGGTCAGCCTGTGCCTCTGTAAAATAGTACAGCTAATGGTTCAGCACTTAGACTCTGGGGTCAGATAATTTCTTTTGAAGACCATCAGGGAGTGGAATTAGATACAAAATTGTCTTCATGTCTTCTTTACAGTCTGTGCTTAAACACTATTATTATTATTGTTTTTTTGAGACAGGGTCTCACTCTGTTGCCCGGGTTAGAGTGCTGTGGTGTCAGCCTAGCTCACAGCAACCTCAAACTCCTGGGCTCAAGCAATCCTCCTGTCTCAGCCTCCCAAGTAGCTGGGACTACAGGCATGCGCCACCATGCCCGGCTAATTTTTTGTATATATTTTTAGTTGTCCAATTAATTTTTTTCTATTTTTAGTAGAGATGGGGTCTCGCTCTTGCTCAGGCTGGTTTTGAACTCCTGACCTTGAGCTATCCTCCCGCCTCGGCCTCCCAGAGTGCTAGGATTACAGGCGCGAGCCACCACACCCGGCCAACATTATTATTTTTAATAGCAATAGGTTCTGTGTGTTCAAGTATGTGTTTTTTTGTCCTGAAAGTTTATCATAAGAAACTAAATGTTTTCCAGAAACAAATAATAAAACATTAAAACAAAAATGACACTTCTTATCCTTCTACAAGATGCATTTCTGTCCCGATCATGAAAATCTGCTTATTTTTTGGGTCACATATTTATATTTGGCAGCAAATTTTTGACGTTTGCATGAATAAGCTTCCTTCAAAAGTGTGGAAGGAGGAATTTGTGTGCACGCACAGCAGAAATGAAACTGTTGGCTTTGTGGGTTTGAAGATCTCCTTATAATGTGGAGAAACCCGTATGAAAATCTCCAATTGCCTCTCTGTGGCTGAAATATTTCTCTCTCTCTCTCTCTCTCTCTCTCTCTCTCTCT
>CAUYRT010029723.1:0-12532 GCA_963574885.1 Lepilemur ruficaudatus
TAATTGGCCAACTAAAAATATATAGAAAAAATTAGCCGGGCATGGTGGCGCATGCCTGTAGTCCCAGCTACTCGGGAGGCTGAGGCAGAAGGATTGCTTGAGCCCAGGAGTTTGAGGTTGCTGTGAGCTAGGCTGATGCCACGGCCCTCTAGCCTGGGCAACAGAGTGAGACTCTGTCTCAAAAAAACCCAAAAAAACAAAAAAACCCCATCATTTATGAAGTATTCCTGTCCAAAATGCAGAACCTGAATGTAATTGTGAGGAAATAAATAACAGATAAACCCAAACTGAGGGACATAACAACTAAATGCAATGTGATCCTAGAATGTTTCCTGGATTACGAGGAAAAATTAGAAATTGGATAATGTGGGTAATTTGTGAAATTTGAAAACAGACTGTATATTATTTAATAGTATTATAATCAATGTTAAATTTTCTGAATTTGATTACGGTGGTTATATAAGGACGTATTCTTAGGAAATACACACTGAAGCATTTCGGGGTAAAGGGACATGATGTCTACAACCTAATCTCAAATGGCTCAAACACACAAAAAAGCAGAATGTAGGTGTGTGTAGAGAGAGAAAGAAAGGGAGGAAGGGAATGTTAGCCACTGTTGAGTGGGTGTGAAGGATACAGTTCTTTAACTATTCCTATAATTCCTCAACCCATTCCCCTGCCCCTACTCAGAACTCCTTTTCCAGGGACCTTCCAGAACCCCTAGTCAGATGGGAGACCCTCTCTCCCAATGGCCTTCTGCTGGGGTCTCTGTCAGCTGGGTCTGCCATTGTTTGAAGATAAACATCTCCCCAAGGACCATGACACTGAGGTTGCAGGGACTGTGTCTGATTCCTTTCTGCCTCATTGTCTGGAACAGGGCTTGGTACACTAGCAGCTTCAGGGGACTGACAGATTCTGTGTGACCTCAGGGTAGAACCAGGACTGTTGGGTGGAAAAAAAAAGGACGTAGGTTCTAGGCTGACCAGAGTGGGGACCAGCAGTCTTATGGGGGGAGGGGTGAAATATTAATACCATCTGCAAAGTTATGCAAGCTGAAATTGTAATAGGTAATGTTAAAATCCCTTACAACCCAGAGGCAAGTTGTTAAATCTGCTTGGGTTTGAGAAATTCAGGGCTGGGATGGATTCATTCATTCATTCTCTCAACAAATATTTACTGTGTGCCAGACATTGTTCCAAATTCCATGGATACAGATAAAATTCCCTAACCTCAGAAGTTTGTACTATAGTGAAAGAGTTGATTATTGATGGCTAACATTGTTCTAAGTGCTTTAGATACAAGAAACAATGAATTCCCACAACACTTTTTGTAGTATAATTACATGTATTACTATACTGAGGCACAGACAGGTTAAATAAGTTGTCCAAAGCCACACATCTATTTATACACGATCAGCCTGGCCCCAGACCCTTATCCACTACCCCCTCCCATCTCTCAAAAGAGGACTGTGATCCACTACCCCATCCCATCTATTACTTAGGAGGAAATGGACAAAGCTGCCAGCTCCATGGACAAAGTGTGTGCCCAAGGAGGGCTCACATTGTAAGCTCTGAGTCTCCCAGGCTCAAGCCTTCATGAAAAGGATGGGCACATCTACACTGTTCAACCACGCTGAGCTCTGATGTATTTGGGGTTGTAAGAGTATCAAGGGGTTACAGATGATGGGCTGGGTCACTGTCTCTTCCCCACCTCCAAGGCTTTAGGACTCACTACTATTGATTAAATTCATCCAACAAATATTTATTGAACACCCACCAGGTGCCCAGCACTGTGCTAAATGCTAAGAAAACAGCAGTGAATAGGCCAGAGGACTTTCACCTTATTTAACTCCACAAATGTTCTGTGAATAAGATTATATCTCCACTTTACAGATCAGGAATCTGAAGCTCAGAGGTGAAGTGCTTTGCTCAGAGACACCTAGCTGGAAAGGGATGAAGGAGGATTTGTAGAGTGGTCTGCCAGGCTCTCGAGCCCATGTACTTTGCTGTGCCACACATCTCCAATGGGTGGGGGAAGAAGTGAAACAAACGAGATAAGGACAATGCCTGGCCTCAGTTTCCCCCTCCCCTCTAGCTCTTGAACTCGCCTGAAGTCAAACTCAGCCTGCTTCTTCCAGGCTGAGTTTGACTGTATCTACCCCTTCCCACGGCTACTCCCCACCTCCAAAATTCTAAGACCCTTGACCACTTGGTTTAGTGAGGGGAGGATCCCTGTTCCTATGTGACCTGGGGCAAGACTTTTAGCCTCAGTTTCCTCATCTTTAAAAAGAGATTAGTATCTTCATGCCCCGCCCCCCCAACCGAGAGTTTAAATGAAATGTAGGCCTGGCACCTGGGAGGGGCTCCGTCACTGGGCACTCTAAGGCACTGCAGGGATCTTCCCCGGGGCCAGACGTCCTCGCCCCGTCTTCCCCGGGCTTCTCACTGATGCTCCCTTCTTCCCCCTTAGTTCCCGAGAATACACAAACACTCAGGGGTCTGTATCTGTACCGTTCCCTCTTCCCAGAGTCCCCAGGACAGGCCCGACCGCACCAGACTCTGCCCCAGCCCAATGCCAAGCCTCACACACCCGGCCAGGAGGAACACTTCAGCCCAGAGCACGAAACAGCCGTCGGCTTGGGCGTGAGGCAGCCGTGCACCCTGGGTCTCCTGCCCCAAAGGTGCAGCCCGAGACTCCCCAACCCGCAGGCACCTAGTGCTGGAGGCAAGGGAGAACCAGACCCCGGCGCTGCCCCCTAGACTAGCACAGCCCCTACACGAGCACCACCCTCTCAGCTGCAAGCGCCCTCCGCCCGCGGGCGGACCCAGCCTCTCTCCGGTCCTGACACTGTTCCTCGGAGTGAGCTCGGCCTCTCCCGGATGCCGACACTGCCCGCCGGGTGAGAGCAGCTCCCGCCACAGCCAGTGCAGCCCTAAGGGCGAACGCGGCCCCCCACACCCCACTGTGCCGCCTAGCCCGGGGGCCCGCTCAGGCCGCTCCCTGGCCCGGCCCGCGCACCCCGGAAGTAGGAGGGTGGCCCCCGGAGAACCGGGCCCAGGACCCTCCCCCGTCCGGGCGCAGCCTCGGGGGGCTCCCCACACTGGCGTTGCCCTGGTTTGCGCCCCCTGGGGCCCGCGTGGGCCTTACCTGTCCCGCCAGGTGAGCCGCCTCCGGCTCAGCCCCTCCCCCGTCCCCCTCACCGCTCACCTGGGGCGCAGGTAAGCGTCTCGCGGGAGCGCTGCACGGGCCGCCACTGGGGACACACTTCCTGCCTCCGCGAAGCGCCGCTGCAACTCACCTGGGCTGAGGCCCCGCCCCTGGGCTCTGGGCGAGCACCGCCACTCGGCTCTGCTGGGCCTAGTCCGCCTCAGTGAGGCCTGGCCGGAGCCCAGTCTCCTCTTCTCTTAAACCGGCTGGGGATCCCAGCAGCATCGGAGCGTCTGGGGAGCGCCTGCCAGACGTTAAAGCTCTAGCTCAAAGGAAAGCTCTCCCTGACCCCTAAGCCTGACCGGTTTTCTTTTCTATGGAAGAATTCCCTGTACCACTCTCTTTCTCTCTCTCTCTCTTTTTTCTAGACAGGGTCTCACTATGTTGTCCAGGCTGGAGTGTAGTGTCTAGGCACAAGCACGATCATGTGATCATTCACAAACTACAGCCCCAAACTCTTGGCCTCAAGAGATCCTTCTGATTATAGCCTCCTGGGTAGCTGGGACTGCAGGTGCAGGCTGTGTTTCTTTTTTTTTTTTTAATTTTTAATTCTATTTACTATTTTTCTTTTCCTTTTTTTAAACCCAATAACTGTCATTATAAGGCTGTACTTCTTTATCCTACATAATACCCAGCACACTGTTATTTTCTTGTCTTCTGTTTCCTCCTTTAGCCTCTGACCTTGAGGATAAGGTCTGGTCTTGTTCCCTTGTGTTTCTTGTACTAGGCACAGGTTGTGGCACATGCTAGGTGCTCAACAAATATTTTCAACTGAATGAGCCACTGGGCTCCAATTTCTCCCTTTGCCTGCTGGTCAGTTCACCTGCTCTTCTTGAGGAAATCTGTAGGTGAAGACAAGTACCTGCCTCTGGGGTTCAGAGTAGGGTGGAGGTGGAGGAGGGGACCAGGCTGTGCAGCCCTGAAAGACACATCCTGGATCAGCAGAGGTGGCCAAAATGGGCCATGACCACCACATCCTAAGGGTGTCTCTGCAATAGGCAACACATTGGATGGCAAAAAGTCAGAGCTCAGGCTATCCTGGGTTCCTGCTCCTTAATAACAACTGAATGACTGAACAATAGTGCCAATAAACAAGTGACTTTTAGGGATCCTCTCCAGGATCCATGCTAAACCCTACTTGCATAGTATTATTTAATCTTTCCACTAATCTGTGAGGTGGGTCAGGTATTATCATTCCCATTCTGCAGATGAGGAAACTGAAGCTTACAAGACATTGTTTACTCAGTCAAGTGGCACAAACTGTTTGACTTTGGGCAAGGCACTTTCCTTCTCTAGGCCTCATCTGTGAGATAACAGTATCTCTCTCTAACTGGGAGGATTAAAAAAGAGAATGGAGAGAAAAAAAGAGAGAGAAGCAAAAAAGAAAAAAAGAAAGATAATGGATGTAGGAAGAGATCACCGGAGTGAGTTAGGCATAGGTGTTCAGTTTTCACCAGAGACTCTCCGTGGCAGCCCCTCCCACCACATCTTGTCCACATTCCTTCCTGGGGAAAGTGACACAATTTTTTCTCATATGGAGCTCAGAGGATGTCACATCGTGTATAGTTGAACATCTGTGTGCTTTAAGACCCAGCAAGTCCATTCCTAGGGTACAGCCATAAGAAGCTCTTGCACACATGCACCGGGTGGGAATGTGTAGAAGAATGTTAGTAGAGCTTTGTTCAGTGGCAATGCCGTAGCCAATGAGGTTTATCTGAGGCTCAATTATTACTAATTGAAAACTTTTCCCAATACCCCAGTATAATGAGTTGCAATACAGTTGGCATTGCCAGTTTTTGACAGTCTCCATGGAGACTGAATTAAAAAAATAAAAAGGATGTTAGTAGAAACATTGTTTATGGTAGCCCGAAACTGAAAACACCCAAATGCCACTGACAGGAGGTAAAGAAATGGGGAATATTCATGCAGAGGAATTGATTATATAGCAATAAAAAAATGAATGAAAAACATCAACATGGCTGGATTGTGGTAAGATAGTATTGAGTAGAAAAAGGCAAGTCCCAGAAGATTACATATGGAATGAGATCCTTTTCATACAGTTCAAAATTAACTGAAACTTCTATGTTTAGGCATAATAGTAGGCTGGACCATGTGAAATTGCTGTTATTTGACCTGTTTTGATGTGAAAAAAAAAAGGCAAATTCATATGGTTCAGCGTAATTTATATGTGAAAGAAACCATTTAAGAAAAGAGCAAAGGGGCTGGGTGTGGTGGCTTATGCCTGTAATCCCAGCACTTTGGGAGGGTAAGGCAGAAGGATCACTTGAGCCCAGGAGTTCGAGACCAGCTTGAGCAACATAGCAAGACGCCATTTCTATAAAAATACAAAAATTAGCTGGGCATGGTGGCACATGCCTGTAGTACCACCTACTTGGGCGGCTGAGGCAGGAGGATCGCTTGAGCCCAGGAGTTTGAGGTTGCAGTGAGCTATGATGACGCCACTGTACTCTAGCCTGGGCAACAGAGTGAGACCCTGACTTCAAAAAAATAAAAAATCTAAAAATCTAAAAAATAAATAATATATAAAGCAAAACCACCGGATGACTCTCTGAAAATAGAGTACATTATGGGTCCAGCATTCAGCGTGACAAAGGAAAAAGGTCTTTCCTTGCATTTTAATATTTGAGTAAGTTGGCAAAAAAAATAAAATATCTACTTGGATAAATTTTTCAGAGAACTACCTACTTCTGTGCATTTTCCTTTACAGTCTTCAAAACAAACACCTTTTTATTTGATCCCTACAACAGCCCTATGAGGTAGGGCGTTGTCATATTCATTTTACAGATGGGGAAACTGAGGTCCATCAAGGTTACGCCATTTGCCCACAGCCATACTGTGAGTGGAGACTGGAGCTGGGTGGGAACCCCATCCTTCAGGCTCACTGTGCAGTGCTCCGTGCTGTGCCCTCCTCCAAGCCCTCGAAGCTGTGTTTGGGCTTCTTTCCTGGTCGATCAGAGGCTTGCCTTTGTAATCAGAGTCTCCTGAGTTCAGTTTTGTCTTTTGGTCTTAACCCGGGGCCATTGTCCTGATCCTCAGCTTTGACCATGGTTGCTCTGCTGTGTTCAATTTTTACTTTTCTGGTCACCTTTCTCAGCCATCATTTAGGCTCCTGAGCTGGTGACAGCTTGGGCAGAAGAGAGAGGCGTCAGGATGACTTTGGGTTTCTGGCTGTGTTACTGAGTGGATGCAGATGACTGCGGACGACAAGCTTGGGGTGTAAGAATGCAAACTTAGTGTTTGACCTGTTGAATTTAAGGATTTGTGAGATAGCCAAGACATATCACCATTGCATATATGGATGCCGCTCAGAGTGCTATTTTTAAGCTGCAACACCTGCAGCTCTGGGGCTGGGAGGAGCAGTGGGTCAGGGGAAGGTGGGCGGTGGCATGCGGAGCCGGCCTCTGTCTCTGCCTCTCTCCCTCTCTTCCTTGGAGATTTGCTGCTTGCCTCGGGTGTGCTTCTCCCATAGGGGCATAAGGGGGCAGCACACAACAGTAGAAATTGCCAGAACTTCACAGTCACAGGATCTGACTTGGAATCCTAGATGCTACCCTGTTCAGCTGCGGTGTGAACTTCTTTGAACCTCAGCATTTCTCATGCGAAAAGGGGTTTAACATGAGGCAGGACAGCACAGTGGCCTGAATTTGTGCCCCAGCTCATGCTCTTCCCAGCTATGTGACTTTGGCCAAGTTACTGATCTTCTCTGTGCCTCACACTCCTCATCTGTAAAGTGTAGGTAGTAATAGTTTCTTTTCATGTGGTGATAACCACAGAGACCAGCGCATGGTAAGTGCTAAATAGATGTTAGCTATTTTAGCTATTTTATTTTACCTGCTTCTCTCCACCTTCACCCACTAGCTGTTCTGGGGCCAGGACTCTCAGGGCAAGACGGCTGCCTCTGAGAATAAGCAGAACATGACCTCCTACTGTGTTAAGTGTATTATGTGCCTCATTCCATTTAATCCTCACAATAACTCAGTAAATAGATCCCCACCACCCATTTTATAGCTAAGAAAAACAGAGGCTCAGAGATTTGAGCCACTTGCCCAGGGTCACACAGCTAGTAAGTGGCAGAGCCCAGAGTTGAGCTCAAGTTCATTCTGGTTCCAGAGCCTGAGCTCTTTGCAGTGTTCCTCTGGGTACCCCAGACACTGGGCCCCTGGAGGTCACCCCAGGCCCCAGCAGAACAGAGGGTTCTCTGCTCATGAATTCCTTTCTAAAATTGTATTATACTTTGTGCGGGGAAGGAGAGAGGGGAGAGGAAAAAACTTATCTAATGGGTATTATGAATGCTATTTGGGTGACAGGCACACCAGTAGCCAGGACTGAAGCATTACAAAAGCAATCCATGTAACCTGAAACATTTGTACCGCCTTAATATTTTGAAATTTAAAAAAATTCCCTTCTATAAATTGGTTCCAATTCTGCCTGTTTTACCCTTCTTTCCCCAGATAGAATTTCCTGGAATTCTGAATGGAATAAATGAAATGGAACCAACGGTCAGGGAACCCAGCGGGGCGGGGCGGAAGGGAGCAGGATGAGGCAGAATTGACATGTGTGAGGTGACGCTGCCTCACCTGCTCTGATTGGTCAGGTTGTCTCCACAGGTCAGACAATGGGCTGGGGACCATTCTGAGTTTCCCCTCTCTTTTCTTTTTTCTTTCTTTCTTTTGTTTTTCTTTTCTTTTTTGGGACATTATTTTTTATTTTGTTTTGTCTCTGTATATATTTTTTTTACTGATTAAATTTTTTTTGTTTCTTTTTGTTTTTAGTTATTCAACTTAAACCCTGTAAAGTGATTGTGGTTTTTTTTGTTTTTTGTTTTTTTTTTTTGAGACCATCTCTTGCTCTGTCACCAGGCTGGAGTGCAGTGGTGTCATCATAGCTCATTGCAGCCTTGAACTCCTGAGCTCAAGCAATCCTCCCACCTCAGCCTCCCAAGTAGCTGAGACTACAGGCACGCGCCACTACATCTAGCTAACTTTTTTTTTTTTGAGACAGAGTCTCACTCTGTTGCCCGAGCTAGAGTGCCGTGGCATCAGCCTAGCTCACAGCAACCTCAAATTCCTGGGCTTAAGTGATCCTCCTGCCTCAGCCTCCCAAGTAGCTGGGACTACAACTGCACACCACCATGCCCAGCTAATTATTTCTATATTTTTAGTTGGCCAATTAATTTCTTTCTATTTTTAGTAGAGATGGGGTCTCGCTCTTGCTCAGGCTGGGTTCAAACTTCAGACCTTGAGTGATCCTCCTGCCTCAGCCTCCCAGAGTGCTAGGATTACAGGCATGAGCCACTGCGACCAGCCTCTTGCTTCTTTTGCTCAGGAGATATGGTTTACCGGAAGCCTCACACTTCTTGATGTCCCCTTGGCCAAAGCAAGTCATACATGCAGCCAGGCCCAGAGTCACCATGAAAGGGGACCACACAAGGGCATGGACACATGGAGGCCTGGTTCATTGGAGGCCACCAGTGTAACAGCTGAGCACGACTCCCTGGGTTTGGCCTAAGGAAACCGATGAAATTCAAGGGTAGAGAGCAACGAGCGGGATTTGCCAGAGGTCCCAGGACCTCCCAAATCAGACACTGAGGAGGACAGTGGGCTTGGCAGAGCCAACGGCAGTGGAGACACAAAGTCCCTGGCAGGTGTGCTGAGGCTGGGTTGGGCTGGGAGTGGGGGTAGGAGAGGTAATAATCGAGGTGGGGAAACTGAGGATTCTCACTTGAGTACCTTGCCCTGGGCCTAGCAGTGCAGGTACAGAGAGGGACAAGACTCGGCAAGTGACCATGGGAGCCTGCAGTGCATGGGAGGAGAGAGACCTTGCCCCAGAGATGCCAACAGCGTGAGAGGCGACAGTTCAATGCTGTGGTGCAAGGCTGTCCAGGGCCCTTTGGGTCCCAGGGAGAGATTCCAGAAGAGTGAGAAGAATAACTGGTTGTCAGTCAGATGAGACGGGGGAGCAGGGCAGGGAGAGGCCAGCCACCCTCCAGCCCTGGCCATGAAGGGGCGAAAGCAGACCCACAGGGGAAGGCCATCTGGAGATAGTGTTCTTCCCGTTTCATGGATGAGCAGACTGAGGCTCTGGGTGGAGAAGTAACTCAACCCAGGTCCGACTCCCCACAGCCTGGGTTTATTTCTACCCTGTCCTGTTCTTGCCAAGACAATAGGGAAGGTGGTGGAGGGGAGAACTCTGTTGGGGGGAACAGGGGGCCCTTCCTTCTGCCCTGGGCTTGTGCCACCTCTTCCAGGGAAGCTTTGCTTTTTCTCACTGTGAGCAGAGCACTGTGAGACTTGAAGGGCGGTGGTGCCATGGACTGGGATGGGCAGACCCAGACTTGTCCTCAAGGAGGCCCCTGTGTGAGGAGGGAACCCCAGCCTTGCCCTCAGGTCCCCTGTCTGAGGAGTGGGGGAAGCATAGGACTGATCTCAGGGACCCCCAATCTAGAGGGATGAAGGACGGAGGGGAGCTGTATGGAGGTCATAGGTCATAGGTCAGGGAGAGCATGGGGTATCTCTAGCTAGGTCTGGGCAGGGTTCTTATCAAGTGAGGAAGAGGGGTGGTTGCCAGGTTCAGCCCTGGGGGCTCAGGTCAGTGGGGTAGGAGGAGGCTGAGAATCTGGTGCAGCTCAGCCTCAGTCTGCAGTCTGTGGTCTGCATGACCTTGATTTTGTCCTGCTTGTCTAGGCTGGTCCCAAGGGTCCCCAGCACTCTGCCAAATGGAACTGCTAGCACAGCAGCCCAATAATACATGAGCCAGCTGAGCTCTGGCTCCGTGGAAGGAAAAGCCCCACATCCGACCCCAGCCTGGCCCTGTGGTTCCTTCCTCTCAGCTTGTGGGGAGGGGGGGGAAGCAGGGGTGGGCAGCCTCAAAAATGGCAGGAGGGGAATGGAAGGGAGGAAGGGAGGGGAAGGGCAGCTATTGCACTCATGGCAAAAGCCCCTTTTCCTTGGGACCAGAGCGCTGGAAGCTACCGGGTAGCAGGTAGTGGCAAGGTCTGGGTTGGGGAGGGGGCTGAGGGAGGTGCAGGCAGAACCTCAGAAAGATGTGGGTGGGAAGGTGGAGATAGAGACCTAAAGAGTCAAAAGAAGGGAAGGGAGAAAAAAGGCAGGAGCAGTTGCAGTGGGGGAGTACTGCTGCACACGTTCAGCTGGGCAAGAAATGGGCTGTTTATTTTTTTAAATCTACTCAGACCCCTCATTCCACCAGGCTGGTGAGAAGTCTGATCTCCATGACTGTTGGGCTCTCTCAACCCATGACAGCTCCTAGAGTTGGGCCAAGGCCCAGAGGTGTTGCAGAACCAGATATGAACAAGACCCTTCAATCTGGTCACCTGGCTACCCAGGTCACCTGGCAAGCATGGTGGTCAGGTCAGGGACTATGCCATTTGATGCCACCTTTGCATGGGTTGTGGGATCTTTGGTCGTCTAGGATCCATACTATATGGGATCCAGCCTTCTGAATGCCACTCATCCAGGGCTTAGATCCCACCCATTCCCTGGAATTAGGGAGCCTTAACTGCCACTCCCATCTAAGGTTGGGGAAGAAGCCTCCCACTCTGGTCCCTAGAAGCCCAAGGCAGTTGTCTGTCCCAGAGCTATACTCCTGTGTCCCTCTGGCCCCTGGATCTGGGGATCTGTCCCTTATCAGAGTCCTTGTCTCTCAGCATCCTATAAATAAGCAGTCCTGGGACCAGCCCAGCAGTCCCTCTTGGACTAGAGGTTTCACAGCCAGCAAGAGAGGCTGGGGGGAGGGATCCCAGAACATCTACAAGCCACCCCTGGGTGGTGGGGGGATGGCAGACAGCCAGAGCTGGAGCCTTATTATGAGTGAGTGGGAGGGACCTGGTCCAGAACCAGACGGTCAGTAAATTATTCAGTGCATGTTTATGATGCATCTGCAGCTGGCCCTAGACTACAAGGCACCCCGTGACCTGACCCTTACACGCTTGCTTTTAAAATTTTTATTGTAAAATAGTGCTTACATTTAGAAGACTACATGTATATGTGTGTATGTATAAAAGGATATGTATACATGTATGCATACATACATGTAAAACAATATGTACTTATATATATCTACATAAAAAGTATATATATCATTTAAATGTAAGAATGTTAATATAATAAATAAGTAAGAATATAATGAATACCCAGGCACCCATCACTAGCTTAACTGGACATTCCAGTACTTTTGAAGCCCTCTGTATCCCCCTCCCCTGTTTCCTCCCTCTCCTTGTGCTTCCAGAGGAAAACACTATGCTGAAAATGGCATTAATCATTCCCTTGTTTTTGCACTGACTTACCCACTGGGCAGTAGGCATAGTGTCTAGGACCCACAGCACTTTTAGGGACGCACAAAAAAAATTTTTTTTTTTTTGAGACAGAGTCTTACTGTGTTGCCCGGGCTAGAGTGCCGTGGCATCAGCCTAGCTCACAGCAACCTCACACTCCTGGGCTCAAGCGATCCTTCTGCCTCAGCCTCCCAAGTAGCTGGGACTACAGGCATGCACCACCATGCCCAGCTAATTTTTTCTATATATTTTTAGTTGGCCAATTAATTTCTTTGTATTTTTAGTAGAGATGGGGTCTAGCTCTTGCTGAGGCTGGTCTGGAACTCCTGACCTTGAGCGATCCGCCCACCTCAGCCTCCAAGAGTGCTAGGATTACAGGCGTGAGCCACTGCGCCTGCCCGGCCATATCATTGTATTTCATTGAAAACATTAAACACAACCTGAAGCCAAAAAAGCAAGAGACATTCACTTCCTCTTAGCAACAAATAAGTTAAACAGTGATAGAAGTTCTAACATTACCTAAGGGAGGAGAAACATTTGGTGATTCGCATGTTCCCCTTTGATGTTAATTTTAAAAATTAAAGAACTGGTTTCTTTTTTTGTTGTTGTTGTTTTTGAGACAGAGCCTCACTGTGTTGCCTGGGCTATAGTGCCATGACATCAGCCTAGCTCACAGCAACCTCACACTCCTGGGCTCAAGCAATCCTTCTGCCTCAGCCTCCCGAGTAGCTGGAACTACAGGCATGCGCCCCCATGCCCGGCTAATTTAAAAAAAAAATTTTTTTTAGTTGGCCAATTAATTTCTATTTTTACTAGAGACAGGGTCTCATTCTCGCTCAGGCTGGTTTCAAACTCCTGACCTTGAGCGATCCTCCCGCCTCGGCCTCCCAGAGTGCTAGGATTACAGGCGTGAGCCACCACGCCTGGCCAAGATATGAAATTTAAAATGCTGATAACTTTCTTGAATTTGTATTAATATTTCATAGAATTGATATTTAAGCAATTTGATATGTT
>CAUYRT010029726.1:0-15696 GCA_963574885.1 Lepilemur ruficaudatus
ACTAAAGATATATATAGAAAAAATTAGCCGGGCATGGTGGCGCATGCCTGTAGTCCCAGCTACTCGGGAGGCTGAGGCAGAAGGATTGCTTGAGCCCAGGAGTTTGAGGTTGCTGTGAGCTAAGCTGATGCCACGGCACTCACTCTAGCCTGGGCAACAGAGTGAGACTCTGTCTCAAAAAAAAGTAAAAAAATAAAAATAAATCACAACAGTATTGGATTATATAACCAAAGAATAAAATAAATTTCCTTAAGTACATACTGGTATAAATTATTGAATAAATGAATGAATCAATAAATAGTAAATGGGGAGAAATGATAATATTTTTTACAGAAGAATTTCAATTAATAAATGTAGAAGGAGTGAGGAAAATAGAAAGTTATTATTAGTACACCATTGTAGTAATTATTATAGACAAGACACTGATGCTTGCTAAAATCAGTGGGCAAAATATTAAGGAGTAATAAGATGTTTGCAGAGTATCTCACAGTATCGCCATCAAAATGTTTACTGATTACTATGGTGTTTTCAGCATATACCCACAAGTTCTTTCATAGTCTTCTTTCTACGAGGTGGAGCTTAGTTCCCTTCCTCTTGAAGGAGCCGGACTTAGAGATTTGCTTCTAATAAACAGAACTTGGAAAGGTAAAAATAATAATTTCTACATTAGAGAAAATTGGCAGATAATAAGCGATGGCAGATAACAACTTAACCAAGTGATGATAGTTAACTTCACCAGTAGTAAGTCATGCTGATACTATGCACACCAAATATGAGGCCATGAAGAGGGAATGTGACCTCTTTGATAGTCTTCCAAAAATTCATAACCTCATTCAACAACATAAGACAAAGCTAAATTGAGGGACACTCTACAAAATGGCCAGTACTCTTCATAAGGGTGAAGTTCATGAAAGACAAGAAAAGGCCAACAAAACTATCACAGATTGGAGGAGACCATGGAGATATGAGGATGTGGTATCCTGGATTGAATCCTGGAACAGAACAAGGACATTAGTCCTGAAACTGGTGATATCTGAATAAAGTTTATAGTTGGAATAGGGGTTGGTGAACTATGACCAGTGTGCCAAGTTTAGCCCCATTACTGGTTTTTGTACAATTTTATTAGAACTAAGCTGTAACTGTGTTACATGTTGTCTATAACTACTTTTAAACTAAAATGTCAGAGTTGAGTAATTATGACTGAGGCCATCTGACTTGCAAAGCCTAAAATATTTTATATCTGACCTCCTTACAGAAAAAGCTTGCAAGACCCTTGGTACATGAGAACATCTGTGTACTATTTTTTTGTCAGTCTTCCATAAGTCTAAAATAATTTCAATATAAAAAATTTTAAAATGTCATTTGAGTTAAATCATCAGTACATTTTTAGCTACCATTGTTTGAGATCTCACTATTTGTGAAACACTTTGTCAAGTGCTTTTTAGGACCTACCCTAATTAATCCTCTCAGCAGCACTTTATAGCTCATCCTATTTTTATCCTCATTTTACACTGAAGGAAACTAAGGTTAGTTAAGTCAAATGACTTCCTGAAGGGCACAGAGCTTACATGGCTAAAAATGCAGAACCAGGGTTCAAACAAAAGTCAGCCTGAAATCAAAGTTCATATTACCTATTCTGTCACCCATATGCCTAGGTCAACTGCAAGTATCCAGTGCCACCTGCAGAGAAGGCTCTGAAGTCATTTTTTAATGTATTGGGAACCTACAGCATGCCAGCCACTGTATAAGTATGAGATCAACTTGCTCAACGCAATTTTCCAAGATCCACAGAAGGACAATTTCATTACTGACAGCACTGCCTGAACTTGCCCTTACTCTTTCGAAGCTCTGATTTGATTTACAATTATGTATGTTCTCCTACCTTTCTAGCTATGCTGCTTCAAAGGACAAAATATACGCCAAAGAGTAGATTTACATGATCTTTTCCTTCCTCTTTTATTTTAGTCTGTTTTCTGCTGTCATAAGAGAGTACTACAGACTGGGTAATTTATAAAGAATAGAAGCTATTGGCTTATGTTTCCAGAGGCTGGGAAGTCCAAGAGCATAGCACCCACACCCGGTGAAGGTCATTCTATGGCGGAAGATGGAAGCAGAAGGGAGTGTGGAAGAAAGGATGAGGCACCGGGGTCCAGACTTGCTTTATATCAACACACTCTCATTATAACTGACTCACTTCTGCAGTAATTACATTAATCCATTCATGAGGGCTCTGCCCTTATGACCCAATCACCTCTTAGGCCCCACCTTCCAACACTGTTGCATTGGGGATTGAGTTTTCAACATATGAACTTTTGGGGACACATTCAAATCATAGCACCTTGTTATATAGTTTTCTATTCCTTAGTGAACTCTGTGTTCCTCATTTGCCACCTGTAGTATCAATGGGAGTTGTCCTTTGATGATCTTTTACTCTTTTGTTAATCAATAAATAGACATATCCCAGTTTACTTGGAAGTTATTTATAGTCTAATTTTCTTGAAAATTCTTGAAGTGACATGTTAACTTTTTTCAGGCCCTTAAAAACTGAAATACCAGTTTTCTTAAGTTTGTTGGTTATTTGCATTCCCAATGAATGCAAGTTCACTATACCTCTTGCTTCTAATTATTAAGTATTACTAATAAGTTATAAACATGTCCTTTGAAAACTAACCTTGGAAAAACAAATGTATTTGGTATTTGCTCACACTGAAGAGAATTTCTGGGTACTATGGTTTCCACTAGTTAAAAGAGAAAAGGAAAACAATCTCTTTGTTCTCTATGAATATGGTTGGGGAAGGGGGGAACTTTTCTTCTGGAGGCTTGCAATTCATTTTAGTAGAAATTTACTTCTGGTTGACAGTATATTTTCAATGTGAAGATAAATGACCGACGAAATATTAAGCCCCATTGAACACAGTTAAAGCATTCTTGTTATCTGAGCCCTGGTTTGACCTAAGCAGAGAATGATTTTATTTGAGCCACACTTAGAATTCATGACAGGTTCATTTTCAAACACCAGATCTCTGACGGCATTGCTGCCTTTACATGATGCTTCAAGTCCCTTTTAAGAGGATACAATACCTGTCAGGATTTGACAAGTAAAGCTTAAGTTTTAATAACTCCAAAGATGTTCCATAGTTGGAAAGGAACTGATGAGAAGTTTAAAAGAGTTATTTGAAGGATGTCTTACTACTTTCATATTAGAACACATTTAAATAAAAAGCAGCTGGTTTTATTACTGTCAAGAAGCACATTTTCAAACTATGTATTTCTATAGCAACATCTCTATATAGCAACACTTCACTGTTTAATTTGAGATATAGACTACATGAGGGACATGTTTCATTTGCTTATTTTGCAGGCAACTCCTAAACCTGCTTAGGAGTGATATCAGCATATGGACATGGTGAAGAATCTTAACATGCCATTTTGTGGATAAGGAGAAAATAATTGTAGCTGCTATGGTGACTTATGGTTTACTGCTAAGAAATAACCTCAAATTTGATATTTGAAGTCCTCCTCAGAGGCTGTCCACATATAAATGAATTTCCCGAAATTCTTTGTGCTACCTTGTTGTTAGTATCTCTCTAATCCTCAAAATTCTCTTTCTCCACCTTTGGAGTTTACAGTATCTTTACTGAGATTTTTTATGACTTCCCAGGTGGCATATACTTTCTTATTCTCCTCTAGCTCCAGGTTATTGCTTTTATTCCTTTTAAAGATTTTTTCCCCAGCCTTGTTTGTGTGGTACCTGGTTCATACCATGTTAATGTGAATGCGAAACTCAATATGTTTTTAAAATTTTTCCAAGCACACTACTCAGAGATATTTGAGCTGAACATGATGTCTCATGCCTGCAATCCCACCTACTTGGGAGGCTGAGGCGGGAGGATTGTTTGAGCCAAGGAGTTGGAGGCTGCAGTGAGCTATGATCTTGCCATTGCACTTCAGTCCAGGCAGCAGAGTAAGAGCCTACTCTTAAAAAACAAAAACAAAGACATCTGAGTAGGTGAATTTGGTCAAGGTTTAAGAAGATGAAGGAACATGACAGCAATGTAAGGGGGTAGATCCTAAGTGTTTTTACCACATGAAAAAAGTAACTATATGAGATGATGGATATGTTAATTAGCTTGATTATGGCAATTATTTCACTCTGTATATGTATATCGAATCATCAAGATGTACATACATCTTAAATGTATGCAAGTAAAATAAAGTGAAAACAAACCACAAAAACAAAAATTAAAGTTAATTATTCCTGTTTATAAAAGTCCCTCGGCTATTTCAGTAATGAGGCTCCATTTGCCAGTTACACTACTTTACCTTCTCTTTTCTCTCACCACTCCTTTCCAATTTTCAGACTTCCTCCTGACTTTCCGCAGACTTTCTAAAGACTTTTCCCTCTTTAGCTCTTGTCTACAGCCTTGGCCAAGCTGAGCTCATCTTCTCACTAAGTGGTTCCAAAAGTCATATTTTTAAACAAATACAGGTTCCTTAGTAGGAAGAATTTTGGTGACTCTTCAGATACTTACTCCATTATATGTGGGTATCAGAACAGTTTTATTTAAAGTGAGGGTGATTGCCAATGTTTTTTGCTTTGTCATCATAAAACCACTGGCAGCCTGGCTCAAATTCTAGCTCACTTAATTATTATATGTGCCATTTCTGATTGATCTACTTTGAATGAAAAGATTTCCTACCTCATATTAAGACTGTGAAAATTAAAAGGTAAGTGCTCAATACATGCTAAGTTCCTTTTCACCCTTTCCCTAAACATTTCATAGGCTCAAAATTTGCTCAGTAATCAGGAAAGTCATCTCCTCTGAGCCGTACGATCTCCTGGTAGCTTCCATAATGTTGATGATAGTCTTCCTGTCTACAATGGCACGCCTGACAGAGACAATTATTCTACTTATTTTTCCCATCCCCAAACTCGGCTTTCCTACTTGCTCAGGCATTTGGTTTGGATTGAATACCTTATCTGTCTATACTGAATTATTTACCTGTTGTTGATCCTGTCTTAGTGCCAGCATGATGTCAGATTTCGTAGAAGTCTGAGGAGTCAGTCAGTTTACATTGCTGTACACCAGGTGGTGTCTCAGTGGCTAGTGCTGGGACAGGGCAGACGTACACATCAAGGTGGCCTTGAGGGCACTGCTGAATGCAGATTCCTGACCGCTCCAGCCACTGCTTTTCTGCCTCACTGTGTGCTTTCTTGAGCCTGCTCCTTCTTTGTCCTAGACTGTGTGTCTATAGCAGTTATTCTTGTAATTAGCGGTCCCCGACCCCCAGGCTGCTGCAGGTACTGGTCTGTGAGCTGTTAAGAAAACAGGGCTGTGCATCACTGCCCTGAGCTCCACCTCCACCTTCCTCCTTCCATGGAAATTTTTTTTTGTTATTTCAGAATATTACAGGGGTACAAATGTTTAGGTTACATTTATTGCCTTTGCCCCACCTGAGTTAGAGCTTCAAGTATGTCCATCCCCCAGATGGTGCACCCTGCACCCATTAGGTGTGAATATACCCATTCTCTCCTCCCCCCTCCCCTCTGACTGACACCTGATGAATGTTACTACCATATGTGCACATAAGTGCTGATCAGTTAATACCAATTTGATGGTGAGTACATGTGGTACTTGTTTTTCTATTCTTGTGATACTTCACTCAGTAGAACGGGCTCCAGCTCTATCCAGGGTAATACAAGAGGTGTTAGATCACCATTGTTTTTTGTGGCTCAGTAGTACTCCGTGGTTTACATATACCATGAAAAAATTGTCTTCCATGAAACCAGTCCCTGGTGCCAAAAATGTTGGGGACCACTGTATAGGTTTCCTAATTATAATTATCAATTATATGTTGTCAAAGCATGTCCTTTTTACTTTTACCTCATGGTGACATGAAGTCTCCTAATAAAATAACAGAGTAAATTTATGGTGTATTTGAGCACAGTTTCAAAATCTGCTTAGGCTCTCTGAATTTGCCAGCAGGTATGCACTGTAGTAGACTACTCACATTGCAGATAATCAGCTCAGTGAAAACTTGTTACATTGTTGGAGTAATGAAAAGATAAAGTTCAAAGTTACAGACTATCACTTTGGTTTTTAGTGCCTTGTATTGGGAGGGGAAAGATTTAGTATGAGGAAAAGGTATTAATATTTAGTTGCTTATGTTAAAGTTTATAGTTTTAATAAACTAAATTTACAAACCAACTTTTTAAGCCTAACTTATAATTTTATGTTTAAAACAAATCTATTTTTTGCTTAAAATACTCATTTTATTTTTTCTTCTATTAATATTAAACTAGCTTATAGGGGTTTTTTTGTTTATTTGTTTTTTTGAGACAGAGTCTCACTCTGTTACTCAGGCTAGAGTGCCGTGGCATCAGCCTAGCTCACAGCAACCTCCAATGACTGGGCTCAAGCGATCCTTCTGCCTCAGCCTCCCGAGTAGCTGGGACTACAAGCATGTGCCACCACGCCCGGCTAATTTTTTCAATATTTATTTTTAGTTGTCCAGCTAATTTCTTTCTATTTTTAATAGAGATGGGGTCTCGCTCTTGCTCAGGCTGGTCTTGAACTCCTGAGCCTCCTCCTCCTAGAGTGCTAGGATTACAGGCGTGAGCCACCACAGCCTGCCCTAGCTTATAGATTTACCTACTGAATTTATTAGATTTTAATTCTATTTAAAAAGTTGATTAATGAGTAACTTTATTTCACACTAAAATATTAAATCTAATATATGTAATTTTCTTGGGAACATTAAATATAGAACAAGACAGGAATTCATGAACTCTTAAATATGTTTTGTGAACATAAAAATCTGTCCATGTGGATTTAATAAATTGTATTTTCTTCAGCTTTTAAATAAAAATATATATTTTACATAAGTATCATAACTATAAACAACTCAAATTATCTTAAAATATTTAAAAGAAAAAAGGTGAGCCAGTCAAGATTCATTTTAGAAACTAAAACTACTTTAGGGTATTTTACACAGAAAAAGATTGATTAGAGAAAATCTTTGAAAAGGCTGAGCAGGGTGCCACTGAAATTACTGAGTGTAAACCACAAAGTCTGCCTTCTAAGAGCCATGAAGTTCCTCTGACCACAGGGACCTCTGCGGCCCCAGCTCTGTCTCAACACTTACAAAATGGATGAGTAGAAGGAATGGGAGTTTGGCTGCTACAGTTCCTTTTCACCCTTGGTTTCCAGAACACTTCATGTCAGGAGAATTCAATGACAGAGGGTATTCTCTACCTTCCTTTTACTTTCTAAGTCTCCTGAGATTATATCTAACTAGTGGAAATTATTTCATATAGAGTCTTAGCTGCAAGGGAGCCTGGAGAGGGGACTTTTATCTCTCATCTCTTCAGAACAGGAGGCACATGGTGGGATAGAATACAGACTAGTGTACCAAATCAATCATGTCCACTGAGAGACACATCAGATTCTTGAAGGTTATAAATTCAAGTTGTGGACTCTGGCCATTGGTTCACAATTCTGAATCACAATTCCAGGAAAATTAACCTCAAATATACTTATTTATTACTGGGATCCATTTTTTTAGTTTGCCTTTATCTGCTGTTATTGACAAGGGACTTCAAATCCAGACCTTTCTGCTAAGATTTAATGTAAGTTTTATAACCCACATAGTAAGGATCTTCAACCCAATTTTATCATAACCTCGTAGTAACCCTTTCTCAATTTTTATCATCTGACATTAGGTGTTTGAATTCTCACCCTTCACATAGATTGCAATAAAGTTTTTATTGCCTAATACAGAAGATATAACTTCACCAGCAGTGGAACTAAATCTCTGTTATACTGAAACACTTTGTAATGTGATTTTACTTAATAGCATTCCATTTATTTCAATTATGATAATAGACTTCTGGTTCATAATTGTGATGTACATGTTATCCTGGAAAGTTAAAGCTGAATTTTATAGTCATTATGGTACTATATTAACTTAAGCAATAATTGCTCTTTTGGCAATTTGAGTTTGATCCTCTATTAATATAACTGATCAATTTTAGTTATTTATCAGGTAATATTTATATATTTATACTTATACTGGATTCTAACTACCTTTAGGACAAAACCTTATCTTTTGTCCTTCCAGCATACAGCAGAAGTACCGTGTGCATTGCAGATCAATGTTTTAAAACATTTTTTAAAAATCCATTTTATTTTTCATCAATGTAAAAATCTCACTCCTTGGATATTATTTAAAATTTCAAAATAAACTAAATGTTTATAAGTAATAAAAATGGTCATTTCAGATGAACACTTTAATCTTAGGGGCTATACAGTCAGTCCTCTGTATCTGTGGGTTTTGCATCCATAGCTTCAACCAGCTGCAATGGAAAATATTTTTTAAAAAGATAAAAAATAATAATACAACAATAAAACATAATACAAATAAGAAACAATACAGTATAACAGCTATTTGTATAGCATTCATATTCTATTAGGTGTTATAAGTAATCTACAGATGATTGAAAGCATATGGGAAGATGTGTTTAGGTTATATGCAAATACTATATACCATTTTATATAAGTGACTTAAGCATCCTTGAATTTTGGTATCTGCATGGGTGGGCAGGGGCAGTGTCCTGGAACAAACCTCCTATGGATACTCAGGAATGAACGCATATCTTTTCATGTTAACTTTGCCCCTTCCCATACACATGACCACTGTTAACCAAGAGTATGTTAATTTTGTCAAAAATCAGTTTATCACATTTGAATGGGTCTATTTCTGGCTGCTCTATTCTGTTCTATTGATATATTTGTTTGTTTTTTTCACCAATACCATACCTTTGTTTACTGCAGTTTTATAATTCTTGACACTAGATTGTTTGAATCTTCCAACTTAGTTCTTTTTCTTACATACTGTGTTGGCTATTGTAGGTTCTTTGCCTTCCCATATGCATTTTAGAATAAGATTGTTGAGATCTACAAAATAGCTTCCTGGCCTTTTAATTAGGGTTCTGAAAGATCTATAGAGAAATTCATGAATAATTGACATCTTAACAATATTCAGTCTTCCAATCTGTGAGCATGGTACATATCTCAATTTAGTCTTTCTAATACATTTTTTCATCAGTGTTTTGTAGTTTCTCACATACAGACTCTGTTCATATTTTGTTAGATTTATATGTAAATATTTCATTTTGGCTGCATGCTATTGTAAATAAAATTTCAAATTCAAACTGCTTATTGCTGGTGTATAGGAAAGCAATCTACATTTGTCTGTGACCTTGTTATACTTATTTATTACTCCCAGGAGAATTTTTTGTTTTGTTTTTATTTTTACATATTTTTTGTGGTTTTCTATATAGACAATAATTCTATCTGTGAGCAAAGACAATTTTATTTCTTTCCAATTTATAAACATTTATATATTTTTCTTGTTCTATTGTGTTAGCTAAGATTTTGAAAGTATGATGCTATATAGGAATGATGAGAAAGAATATCCTTGTCTTATTCACGATAGTTAAGGAGTGTGATCGCTCTCTCACTCTTAAGTCTGATGTTAGTTGTAAGTTTCTTCCCAATATTCTTCATCATGTTGTTGAGGAAATTTCCCTTTATTCCTACTTTGCTAAAAGTTGTCATCATGAATAGGTGTCGAATTTTATCAAATACCTTTTCTGAGTCTAATAATAGGATCATGAGTTTTTTTTTTTTTTTTGGCTGTTGATGTGGTAGATTACATTGATTGATTTTTGGATATTGAACCAGCCTTACATACCTGGAATAAATCTCAGTTAGTGGAGCTATATGATCTTTTTTTGGATTATATTTGCTAATATTTTGTTGTGGATTACAATGGCAAATGCATGAACTAGTCTATATAACATGAGACTCTTGGTACTATCTGGACCAAAGAAATTTTTGAAAATGCAAATTTTCTGACATAGAGCAGATGTTTACTAGAACCATTATAATTTAAGAATTATAGAAAATATGATTTTATTTTATATCACTTGCTGGCAAAACCTGTAGATTTTATTTCATCTTTTTTCATTGTAACGAGGTTGGTAAAATTTTTGTCATTTCTCAGTTTAGGAAGCTGACCATTCACAGATGAGGAAGAATATGAGCAAATTGCTTAGGATAATACAGCTGATAAGTTGTGGAGCTCTGTTTTGAGCCTGGTTTTTCATACCTTAAAGTCCATATTTTTTCTCACCACAATAGACAGCCTTGCTAAGAGTATTGGAGGTAGAAAGATGATACATTAAAAGCCACAAAGCCAGTCAGTAGTAAAATTCCCAAATGAAATACGTATTTTTCATAGCTACACCAAAACCATCAATTTAAGGTATCTAATCAAGATTATATATGTATTTATGTATACACACATACTAAATATTGAAAATAAACCTTCCAAACCATGTTCTTGTGAAACAGAATTCTGTGGTCTTCTTTAGATGGCACATTTAGAGTAGAAGAAGGTAGGGATTGGCATATGCCTG
The DNA here is from genome assembly GCA_963574885.1 of Lepilemur ruficaudatus. NCBI lineage: Eukaryota > Metazoa > Chordata > Mammalia > Primates > Lepilemuridae > Lepilemur > Lepilemur ruficaudatus. Next base: position 10,484 of record CAUYRT010029726.1, read on the forward strand.
TTTGCTATGAGAAGCTGATATGGAGTCTATATACCTCCTCAATACTCACTATGTTTCTTTTAAAACTATGAAAAAGTGTTTTGTTTCCCTGAACCTCAAACTCATTTTCTCTGACACAGTGTTCTCCTATTTAACAGTGTCTTCTGAGAAAATTATCAATGCAACACTATTAATCATTTAGCAGCTGGGACAAGAAAGAGCTTTTAGGAGACTTGGGTTGATATACAATTTAGGAATAATCATTTGTTCACTGTGCTGCATGAGATGCCTGACACTTAATTCAATGAACCAGAGATACATCTTTATTCTTTTTACCCTTATGATTTCTAAAATTGGAATGTTTAGTGTGTGGTGTTTAATAGACTTTATCATATTTATAATTTAGTGCTATGAGAACAATACATGGAATTTTCTAATGAAAGAGGAAAAAGAATGTAAAGAAAAAAATTATCTTTCCATTGTCTTGAGGTGGTTCATTTTTTTCCAGTTAATGAGACAAAATAGCAGTGAAATATTCAACTGAGTTTTCAAAAGGAACCAGGCATTTTATAAATATCCTATAAACTAAAAAGTTTTAGAATGTACAAGGTTTTGACTCCTATGACTGTGAATCTGTGAGTATGGAATTGGCATAGTTAAATTTTATTTTAATACCATTAAGTACTATGTTTTACTGTGTGATCAAAGCTTATAAGTTGATTAACTAGACAGCAAAGCAACATTTAAGAATTTTTGTAAAAATTGACTTTTTAATTATAAAATAGTATATGCTTATTTTAGAAATTTTATATAATAAAGATAAACATGTAGTAAAAATTACATTACATAAGAATTCACTGTCTATAACTAATTTTGTTAGCATTTTTTATATAATCAATTACATTTATACATTTTGCTATACATACATATGTGTATGTATATAGTAAATGCATAATCATAAAATGATTAAAACAGTGTTTCATAATAAATTGTATATTGTTTATTAAATATTTATAGTGGAGAGACTTCATGAAGCAAAGCTCAAAGTGTTAACCAAGGGATTTATCCAAATGGGCTGAATGCTAGAAGGGATGCAAAGAACATGAAGCAAGGCGAGGAGGACAGAAGGATGTTCACTGAATAGAAAGAATATTTAAAACAGGGATGGAGGGAACAGGAGGAAGCTCTGTCCTCTGGCCGGGCCCTATAGACCCTGCATCAGGGCTTAGTGAGAGAAGAGTGGCGAGCAAACTGTGAAGACGATTTACATGCAAAATCTTCACAAGACTTGGGAAGTCAAAGAAGCTCTTTTGAAATCATCCTGACAATGTATGATACATATGTATGTAGCAGGGTGGCCAGTGAATCAAATTTAATTTTTAATTATTTTTTTAAATATTTAGTATATAGAGGTTGATATTTGCAGAGAAAGAATTGGGAAACTTTGCATAAACAGGATTGTTTCAAATGAGAGGCAAAAGATATAAATCTTAAACTTTCCTAAAATTCAAAGTTACTGAAACCCATTGAATGGATGGGGTTAGGCTTGACCAAGACTTAGAAGCAGGAAAGACCACAGAAGCCCTTGGTATTCCCATTGCTAGGTGTTAGAAAATAGGACCAATTGACTGCTTTCTGCACATGGCCAGGGGTCCTGAAGTAAGTATGTAGCTGACAGCAAAATTAATTCATATCTAGCCCTCCCACACCAAAGGAATATAAAACATTAGTGAACCTAAAGTGTCATACCTCTCAGAGCTCAAAATGGTAGTTTGGTTGAACCTGGGCAGGCAGAGCAAAGCAGCCGTGCAAGGGAATCTTCCTACCTTGAAACTTAAAGAATGCCAGCATCCAAGACAGGCAGCTGCTGACCTGAAACTAAGGCAGGAGTCTCAACCTTAGCCACATTGCTTTGGACAGGACTGGAGGAGTATGCCAATGTCCATGGTTCGCTGAGGGTTGTTTGCATGTCTTGGATATTACCGGAGTGTCTGATTGCCTACAGAGGTTGAGTTGGAAGTGACCTAAACTTATGTTGTTTGGTTCCAGTATCTCCCAGCTTCAAGGGGTTAAATGCCAGCCTGTAAAGCAGGAACAGTAGGTCTGACTACTTGGAGATGAGAAAACACTCTGGGGATTTTGAGGACTATTATGAGAATGGAGTGACCCTGTGGAAATAGCATTAAAGAGCATTGAAAAATGAGAGAATAGTAGCTGAATCCCATGCTAGTAAGAAGGGAGAGACCTTATGTATGGAGGAGGGAGGGAGTCTCTCTATTTCAGCCAAGCAGCCTCAACATGCTGCGGCCCTTATATGGTATAGACGGCATGATAAGACCATCAACAGGGAGCACATTTGTTTCCTATTGCTGCTGTAACAAATTACCACAAACTTAGCAGCTGAAGACAACACAAATTATTATTTTACATTTCTGGAAGAAAGATTTCTAAAGTGTGTCGGTAGGGCTACATTCCCCTTGGAGGCTCTAGAGGACTCTATTTCCTTGCCTTTTAGGAGCCCACATTCCTCAACTCATGGCCCTGTATCACTCGGACCTCGCCTCCATAGGCACATCTGCTTCTCTGACTCTCCTGTCCCTGCCTCCCACTTTCACTTACAAGCATCTTTGTGATTACTTTGGGTCCACTTGGATAATCCAGGATAATCTTTGCATTTTAAGACCTTTAAATTTAATCCCATCTGCAAAATCCTTTTTGCCCTGTAAGGTAATATATTCACAGGTTCTGGGAATTAGGACATCTTTGGGGGCCTGTTATTCGCCTACCACAGAGAGCAATGCCAGGACTGGGTATTGACACCCACATCTGTGGCAGGGGCTGGGCCCCTACTTATGTCTCTAACTCATTTCTGTAAATACCAGTTTCTATAGTGTTTGAAAAGAAAATATGCACAACTTAAAAATTTCGCATTAGATAAGTTCCTATTTGCTAGAATGGCATTGTTGGCTATGTAGAGATCTCGAAAAAATATTGCATTTGTGCCTTTGAAAAATTTTATTGAAGCCATATTTTAGTCAAGTGAGAGATGAATCAAAGTTAAAAATAATGATAGGTTATTAAATTTTTTAAAAAAACAGGTTGTAGATATCACAACAGTCACTAAGGTCAATCTAAATTATTATTGTAAATATTGTTTTTAAAATTAAGTAAAGTCACTATTTTTGAAAACAATGGTAATGCTGAGAGTATGACCATAGGTTCAAATACAAGCTATTCAGCATAATAGTTGAATTTTTACATGGCTAAATTATTGTTTTATGATTGATGAATTTGATAACTAAAGGACAAAAATAATCAAATGAGCTAAAATCTGTTATTTATATTTAAATAAAAATATAATATTTGTAGATTTTCTTGGTGATGTTTAATAATGCATCCAAATATATAAGGTAATGCTTAAAAAAGAAAACAAAACATAAATGACCTAAGATAACTCTCCTTGCCTTTGACAGGTTCAGTACAAAAATTTAAATAAGGACATAAACAATTATAATCACATAATTAATAAAAATGAAGCATTTGTTTATATGCAAAAATTTTTATCCCAAGATAAATAATATAACCTATTTTTTAGTTAACCAAAATCTTTACCCCCCCAAAAAAATTACATATGAGGCTACAAAGTATATTCAGAACATCCTAAATGGCAGAAATTATTCAAGATAGGTTTTTTTTTCCTGACCAAAATGCTGTAAATTTTGAAATTTATAAGTAATGAAAAACCCAAGCATTTGTTCATTAATACATCAACAAATCTCCTTGGTGACAAGATGGTCAAAGAAGATCTCTGTAAGACAAAGCTTTGGGAATGTCTAAAGTGATGAATAGAAACAAATTCATAGTCAAATGTTTCTATTATTAAACACTGCCTTAAAATGGAAATCTATTTGTAACCAAATAAAAAAATTATACCTTTAAGCATATCTGCACGTAGTCTATTTAAATGGGTTCTTAGACATGGAATTATTGTGTTAAATGGTTTGCATTTTTAGTATGCATCTTAATTCCCACTATATTTTCCAGAAATGTTGAAAAGTAAAAATATCAGCTATCGTCTCCTTTAGAACATCCTAAGAATTAATTGAATAGTTAGCAATCATATGTGTACAACATGAAACTTTTTATTTTACAACCAATATCAACTGCATTCTTGAGGCCATATTACATAATAGTGTAAGCAAAGTGGTTTATTTCATTATAGTAATCTTGGTCAGATAATTTTAAAGTCAGAGTCAGAGTTTTTATTACCAAGTGTCAGAGCTCTGTGTGCTCCAGCCGTTCATGTCCTCCCTTGACTGGTCTGCGGTGGTGGTCTGGTGCATAGCTGATTCTGACACGTGGTCCACTTGGTGACCCAGCTGTACACCTGCCCCACCATCTGCCATGTGGGATTCTAGAGAAGCAGTCCATGCATCGTGACCCCCAAAGTCCCACTGATATAGGCTGTATTCTCTGCAAAGCTGTTTCTTGACGGTGGCAAGCCAGCCCCTTCCTTCTGCTATCACTCCCTCTACCTTCTGTGGCTGGCTCAATGTACCCTTGCAATTTTGTGGAGATCTTTAAGCTTTCTCTCCCACTCTTTTCCTTTTACCACTACAGGTATCTTGTGTTTTAAATGTGTATGTGTGTGTTTGTGTGTGTGTGTGTTACATGCATACTGATACTTGCTCATTTTGGTTTATTGTTCTTTTGCACAAGTTGGCTGAGCACAAACCTCTATGAGAGATTCAGATGAGAAGTACTCACCAGCCTCCTGTTTCAAATTACCAGGGAAATTCTTCTTGGGATAGAATGATCAGGATGGAGGAACAAGGCACCTTCCCTATAAACACGACTCATTCTCCTAAAATATTTGCCTCTCTCTTTTCTTTCTTTTTTTATTTGTGGATTCACTTCTGGTAGTTAGGGGAAGACAAAACCAACTCTTTGGGGCCAGGTGTGGTGGCTCACGCCTGTAATCCTAGCACTTTGGGAGGCTGAGGCGGGTGGATCGCTCAAGGTCAGGAGTTCAAAACCAGCCTGAGCAAGAGCAAGACCCCGTCTCTACTAAAAATAGAAAGAAATTAATTGGCCAACTAAAAATATATAGAAAAAATTAGCTGGGCATGGTGGCACACGCCTGTAGTCCCAGCTACTCAGGAGGCTGAGGCAGAAGGATTGCTTGAGCCCAGTTGTTGGAGGTTGCTGTGAGCTTGGCTGATGCCATGGCACTG